>JARWCS010376605.1:0-10066 GCA_034783895.1 Geukensia demissa
TCACATTCACAGAACTACATTGAGGGCTTGATAAAATACCTATACCATCAATTTTGTCATTGCAACCATACGGTGTTACCGTTCCCAGTTCTCGAATCCAGCAGTTTTCCTTTTCTCTACGGAGAGATGTTGATTGGTTGGGATTGTTAGTCCAATGGTAGACCTTAACTTATTCACATGTAAGATTTTTCTAACTACAAATTTACATCTCATTCAACAATGAGGTCAAAAGTAAATTTTAGCACGATTAATACGAACCTTTTCTGTATATTTCCCAACCACAATCAGTATCTCTTACAGCCTCATTAAACTTTCTACCATCCGTCCATAAAGCTGCAGCATCACGTGTTACAACACCTATTCCTGTAACATATATTTATGAAACATTTCTACAATTTTGCAGATAATTCGTTTTGACGATCTTCCATGCTTTTGAAACCTAGCATTCAACAAATTGACCATCCTTTTATCCCTCTTCAGACTTTGTGTAAATTTGAAAACTGATAGATTTTTATGTTACCATCGGAAAATTTTGCAATCAGAATACTGAATAAACATGCTGAATTTTTTTATTTTGATAAATTCAGATTAGGTTATATAAAGGGGTATAAAATACGTCTCATCAAAATTGAAAGGTGTTCCCTGGAAACGTAAAACTTACCAAAGTTTTTAGAAAACCCTGTTACAGCATGCAGACGTTTATCATGAGCAGATATTTCACCTGAACCTGGATGCTACAATGAAAGACAAGTTTTGTTTTAACCAGAAGCAAAAAAACTATGTTCAATACAAAATTTAAGGCTTGAATGAGTTGTGCTTAAATAATATTCTGTTAATACTATTAATTAAAACAATCCGCAACTGGAATGGTAATAAAATACAAATTTACCAATGTTGTGTCAAAGTGGAGAATTTATCTATGTTGTATTTAGTATTTCTCATCAGCAGCATAAGGACTATAACAAAGAAAATTCGAGACCATAGTCGATGACTCACAACCAAATAAATCGGAATAGGAAGACTATTTCATCGATAAGAAGAAGTTCTCAAAAAGGGGTTACTTTAAACCTGTAACTATATTGTGCGTTTATGCATAATTGATCACTTTGTTTAAACAATCAGAATAGGAAAGTTTCTAGTTATTTAATAATTGATATCTATATAAGAGGAATTCGGAGATACCAAAGGGGCAGACAGTAATCAGTCAGAAGACAGACAAGACTATGGCCAACAAAATGAAATAAAAGACAAACATAAAACACAACACTACACAGAAAACTTAAGCTTGAGTAACACGAACCCTACAAAAACCAGGGTGAATTTAGGTGCTCCAGACGGGTAAGCAACTCATGCTCCACTAGTGGCACCCGTCCTGTTACTAAGTAGACGAAGCCGGTGAAAAGTCAAAATCGATGTTAGTCACAACCGGTATAGGAACGGATTTAAAGTCACGAGAGTAGGAACATAACCATTGTCATTTTTGAAATGGATATTTCGTAACGGTCAATCAAATTATGATGGCGACCGAAAAAATTTCGGAGTGATGACAAACTTCATATTTTTAGTTTTCTCAGACATCATATTTTTAGTTTTAATGCTACTGATTAGAGGTTACTTCTCGAAATGCTCATATACGCATATCAAGTCCAGTGTAGAATACCCATGAGAGAGATCAAAAGTGCATAAATTAAAAAGACTAGACAAATTTAAAACAAACTAAAAGATAAAACGAAAACAAAAGGAACAAAGGCTTGGAATCCACAAACTCCTTTACAAAACAGGTGTGGGATCAGGTGTTCTAGAAGGGTAAGAAGCATCCCCTGTCTTGCGCGCAACACCCGTCGTGGAGTCCTTATGTCAAAAATTGGTGTAAAATCAAAATGCGTCCAAGCCTCCTGTCTCACTTACATAATTTAAAATGTCATATTCTTAACATAAATCAATCGACTTGAAGTTCATAACATTATCGATATGTGCAGAATATTATAATTATCGTTTTATTTATCAAAACATGCACATACAATTTATATGACCCTACAATTATCAAAGACTCCTTTTGAAGTTATCATGGTTATTTTGTATCCGATGTCAAAAGAATTTGCCGAAGAAAAAAGAAATATCTTTCGGGAAAAAACTAGTTTTTACCACAAACCTTTTTGAACTGAAGTTATAAAATATTTGCTCTCCATTATGAAAAATCGTGTGCGTTACTTTGTAAATTGATAAGGAAAGACATGTATTTTTGTGTGATTTAAAAGATGAACGATTTTCTAAGATTATCATATGATCTAGAAGGCTACTTTTTAGAAATCTTGTAATAAGTGCTTATTTTAAATGAATCCGTGTACTAAGTTTCATATGTTGATAATTATTAAAATCCTATACCATGTGTCAGACTTAATGAAGACTGTAGATCTACAACAAGAATTATATTTAATAATATAATATTGGGGTTCGTTCCGTTTTACAGCACAATTTTAAGAGCTAGTAAAAATAATTGAATATAAAATCTATAATGTTAAAACCTCGCGCTTAATTTCAATTAAAAAAATATAAAAATTACCTGTAAATTTAAAAAAGCCTTTCTTGCAAGACGAATGTACGTTTGCGTTAAAAGATATTAGACATGTGATCGTAAGAGTTGGCTCATCTCTGTTAAAAGTGATGGACATCAGAACTCTGTAAAATCTACTGAAACATTCAGAATAGACATAGCTGCCATTAAATCAAATAAGACACAAAACTGTTTTTATAACAAGCAAATTTATTGCCTTTACAACAGGTAGTCTATCCTGCAATATTCGGATGCAATTGACGTTATTCAAAACCCAAAAATAACAGTTTTTATATTTCTGGGACTGTTGGTAGAATTTCTTTCAGAGCCAATGTTGGGCTAGATCATTTTTTCTATTCTAATCTTTATTTTGTTCGTCTTAATCATTAGGGAAAATGAATAAAAAAAGTAATAATTTAAAGAATTTTATAAATAGAATAAAAACCGTAAACTAGAAATATATAATAATATATCAGGTAACCCGGATTTATCAATCGTAAATTGTTCTGAAACTGATGAAATTGTTAATGAAATATAAAATTTTTATGAAATGACTGTAACTGTCAGGTTTAACCTGCCCAAGACAAGACAAAATAGGCGAAAACGAATCTTCTCAATATGCACATGTCTTATGAAAAAGCATCATGTCAAATTTCTTAAAGCACAAACAGCCTATAAATTGAAGTGCTGTGAGCAACCGGGGAAACATTGTTCAACAAACTTTTAAAATGTCCAAAATAAATCCACAGTGTTAAATCAAATTCTTTATTTTATAGCGATGGTAAAATAATACACTATCGCCGCGATGTTACAAGAGCGGAGCCTGATGGTACTAGCTACTACTACCTTTCTTTTTAACAAAACTCCTCCCACAATTTTACATGTCTTAATTAAACTATACGGTCTTGACCAGTGAAAAGCTTTCTTACAAAGTTTTAAGAACATTTGGTGTAAAACTAATTAAATAACCCCGCAATGATTTATTTCTTAAATGTTTACAAATCCAACACTTGAGAAAGTGAACTACATTTGAAATCAATTAGCCTTTGATCAAATAATTGATAAATCTTCATTCATTGACCAATTAATTATCCAAAACATAACACATACAGAGGCTTAAATTAATTTCTTATACATATGTATGTATTATACAAGTGATCTCATCGAAACATTGTCAATGATGGATCAATTTGGCTATTCTGGCATCCGGGGACCCAGATAGAACAACCAGTCGAGGAAAACAAAAATTGAGAAACGAAATTTATTATCCTGACGTATGGAAAAATCTACAAATAAAAATAAAGTCAAATTGTATGAAATGAGCATAATTAAACGCTAAATAATAAAAAAAAAAAACAATTTCGAGTGAATGTCAAGTTAATCGTTCCGAATTTGAAATAAAAATCAGTACTGCGAGTGCTATTATAACAATGCACAAAATTAAACATCATTTGACACAATTCTTTCAGAGTTGGATAATAACATAAACAACCAACAGATATACTATAAATGAATGAAACAAATATAGTTCATACAGTCATATGAAACGGTGTAAATAAACAAAATGATCTTGAAAAGTGTCGTCTGCCGTTTTCAAATCGTAGTTGTCAATTTAAACAGAATATCACTCGAATAAATATGTAAAATAAACTTTACGAATCCATATAAATTAAAATAAGTTTTATTGAAAATGTCACTTACACAGTCGTATGTCATGGTTCGCTCCTCGTTTTTTTCACAGGCGCTTGGGGCATCAGACCCCCCCCCTTTCTCCACTCTGCTATTTTTTAAATTTTTTAATTGCGCAATCATGGTTTCCAAGAAAGTCAGAAATAAGTCCAATCGATTCCGAAAAATTCGGATTGAAAAAACACAATTAATATGGAAAAAGTAACTTAATATATACGGGAGTAATAAGTGGAAAAATACTCATACGTAAATAAAAATGTGTTCCAGAATACTTTCCGTCTGGCATCGATAGGATGACACTATTTAAATCTACACAATAAATCAGAGATGAATAAATATATTCTAACAAAAATGGCTTCAATTAGTAATAAACGGAAATTAAATCAAATATATTGAATCACATAAGAAAATAAATAGGTGAACGGATCCATATCCAGATATAGAACGGAATAAACACACATATATATATAAATATCACATGATCAAGTAGGGTGTTTCGTGTACAGATTCCAGTGACGGTTTCTGGAATCCGTTTTTTACACAAGAGAGTGGTTACCACCCTTTCAGTGGTCCTTGGAATCTTGAGGATCTGTGTTGATCTGAAATCCGACGGATAAGTAGACGATCCATGTCAATGTATGAAGATGACGTTCACATGTGTTGTGAAAATGTCCAGTCAGTATGTTGATACGATAGTTATAACGGTCAGAAAAGGTTGTAGGTATCTGCCACTTGAGTCCTAAGTAAATGCTATTTCCACTGTATTGTGACTGAATATTCAACAGTTGATCATGAGTGATCATCAGATACGTTCCATACAAAGATGTTGGTTGATCGGGGTAGCATGTATCACGGTGTAATCAGTGTGGAACGGATGACACATCAACAATGTTGCGTTTTCTGATATGTATGAGGTTTTGTCGCTGGTGACAAGTTCTTGTCAGAGATGAAATCCACCGGTGGATGTATAATCCTGATTCTTTAGAGATATAAGCTGATCCTTGTGTAAAATTGCACAGTCAAGCATAGAAGGCATTTCGGCCTTGTAGGGTGAGTGTTCTAAATCACATGCACTAGCGTAGTGTGTAGCTTTGTGACCTGCAACTGCCGATCAGCCTCAGTCTCCGGTTGTCGAAACTGTTTTTCTCGATAGTAGTTTTCCTTCAGATACTGGCGAATCAGATCCTAGTTGACCACAATAACTGTCCTTCGAGTGAGACATGAATTCCTCGCCGAATATTTTTGAACCAGAGTTCTCAAAGTTTAATTCTTGACAGAGGTAAATGTCCCTTCCATTTATTGATGAGCCGGAGCCGTTGACGTCAGTTGCTGACAGTGCTTGTCGAGTTTAACGATCACATGGATAAAGTCATGTTCTTTGATTTGGTGTTCGATACTTAGGTGAATCGAGGTGTTTGGCAAGGTGAAGATTTTTATGCCTTGTCGTATGGTGTAAAGTGTCAATGTTGTCTAGTGAAAGTGTTTTGACGGTATATTCACGGTCCATGCGTTATCTCCGTGCTGACGAGTGAGATTTTGTTTGGTCCACCCCACTTCTCATGGTTACCGCCTCGGTTGAGTAAAGGTTAGCGTGCCCGCCTCGAGTGCGGAAGGTCGTGGGTTCGATTCCCGGTCGGGTCAAAACAAAGACTTTGAAATTGGTATTTGCTGCTTTTCCGCTAGGCACGCAACATTTAGGAGTAAGAGCAAAGACAACCCAATGTCAGAATAATGTGTCTGGGTAAAGTGGCACGTCTTCTTGCGGACTGTTTATTTCGTAAGCTAGCACGTTTGAAATCCGGCTTCGCGTGTCTATCTAGTACAAAGCAGGATTCATTCATCATCATTCATAATAAGCGCTCGTCCTGAATATGCATGGAATATTTGCAAACGGAGGTTAAGAACCATTCCATCAATCAAACCACTTCTGGTGGAGTCAATGACTTCCATGTCCATACTGTAAATGGAAATGTGGTCTTGAGCTGAATAATCAGTTTTAGTTGTCATATCCAGGAGTGAATCCGTTGATTGTTCGGAAAGTCCACATAAGGTGATGACAGGATTATTGTCATGATTTGGTTTTTGGAACGCAACGATGTTTGGTTCAAAGTTTGTCACATGTGTAGTTTAAGAGTTGAATGTTTTCGTCGCGTTGTATTCTTGACATTCGGTTTCGATTTTATCGCAGGTTTCTTCAATAATCATCCAACCTAATTTTAGCTTTCGGGCTTTTACACGTCCTATTTTCTGATCCTCACGTGATGTTCTTCAAAAAGGTCTCTTCCTTTTAAGAGCAGTGATTTCTCGCCTATAACGTTTAAAGTAATGGGAGAGGTCCTTTAAGTGTTTTTAGTGTTTAGCGCCTTCCATCCTAGGTATTTCATCACTACTGTTGGGGATGTAGTTACATACAGTGAGTTCAGGTAGGTCGAGTGTTGCGTCTGCGAAGTAATATGGTCAACCTTAAATCCTTGACCTTTGTGACCTAAGCAAGAAACACTACCAGAACAGGTGGTTAACGTGTATCTTTCTGGTTAATCATTTATGTTGAATAATTTGAAGAATTAAGGTGAAGCCAGTGATTTTTTGCTATGATCGTCAATGCTAGCGTACATGCTGATGGATTGTTGGGGTCATCCTTGTGGTGAACACTGACCGGTAGAATTTTGGCAAACGATTTTCCTGATCTTTTAATTCGATCGTTGCTTTATATTTTCGTGCACTTAGAGTTCATTGTCTTAGAATCGTGGTGCTCCCCGCCGTTATTTTGAATTGGCTCCCCGCCGTTGTTTGGAACGGGCTCCCCGCCATAATGTGGCGACAAGGAACGGGATGAAGTCACAGATGGATTATGACGATATCCTACGACATGCATCGCTGAAGAGAAGAAATTGCCGATGAATAGATAAGTTCCTTGCAGTCACTGCAGTTTCTTTGTCGTCGTTAGGTCTTCCTGCGACGGCTGTCTTGTGAATATTTACGGTACTCCTTCTGGAATTTGTTTGTCGTCCCAAAGACTCGGGAGTGGACGTGTCGTCGAAATCGTAGATAAATCCGTGGTTGTTTTTGGTGTGGCTCATCTCCCTGATGAAGAATGATAATTCCTTAAAGGGAGGGAGGACAACATCATGTTGCTGGTTATACCTCACGGCCCTGTCCATTTTTCACAGAGTCCGTATGGCAATTTTGTAACGATTGGTTTGATTCCAGAAGACGAATCGAAGTAACTGAGTAGTGTTCGTAGGTTGGAGACCTCTTTAAGATACTCGATTTCAGATAGAAGATCGGACAGATCATAAAGAACCTTTGAGTCCTTATTGTTCAGTTTAGGGAAAATAGTTTATTTGGTTTTAAGTGATGCTTCCACCATCTCCGGTGATCCGTACCTCTGATCAAGGCGTTGCCAAAGTCTTTCGTGTTCAAGAGTTTGACGCTCTAATGATTATTGCATGTTCGGGGCTTCTGCACTAAGCCATTTCGCTAGTAAGTCTAATTGCTCAGTGTCTGAGACTCCTAGTTCATTTATTACGGCTAGCTTTCTACACATTCTGCTCGATCGTTGAAGTTTGTGAACCGAGAGACAACAAGTATTTTTTCAAGAGAAATTTAGTAAAGTCCACTGTTGGATTTGTCTCTGTGTGGTGACAAAGTGTTGCCGGCAAGAAGTCCTGTGTTGCTGAGGATGTTGAGCTGTTGTCTCGTGTAAAGGCCATTTTATGGTCTTTCGAGATGAAGATATTTCGTGTGTAGATTGCCGGAAAACATTGGCTTCCTATCAAGTAACTGTTTCCGCAAACCAGGGAAGGGATGTCTGTAATGGCAACATCTGAGACACGGACGAAACTTTTGTTGTGTAGGTTATAACAGGAGCAAATACGGCAATGGCTGTTGTGGACAAGCTTGCTTCCGGAATAAGACTGTTTGCTGTGGAAGGCTGGATTTCAGTTTGTTGATCGACGAAGGTTTGTACCCGTTGTAGCGGGTTATCAGTTTCCAACGGTAGTCGATCCTCGCTCGAAATCTTCATGTCTGCTTTCGTCGTACTCTAACGCTCGGACTTCTGCTTCTGCGACTGCTGCCACATTACGGGCTTCAGAAAATACGGCCTTTGCTGCTTCTTCCGCAGTTCGCCGTAATCTAGGGTCCTCCATGTTCCGTCGATTTTAATGCAATTTTTGTCTCTAGCCTCCTCGTAGGCTTTAACACCTTTCTGTGTCAATGTTCTTTAACTGCAGTTGAGCGTCTCGTTGTACGATTTGATATCGGATGACGGAGCCGAATCATGCGTTCTCGATATTATCGTTATTTCACCTTTTGACATCCTTTTTCTGTTGCTTCCTCTTTATATTATATAGAGTTAAACCATTTTTCGTAAAGCAGGTGATTTTTCCCTACAGCTAGCAAATACCTTAATATCGAGTATATTCTTTAAAAGTATTTTTGAAGTGTTTTTTCTGAAGTTTTTTTACTTTATCCAAAGCTTCCTTGTAATGAGATAGAAGAAGACAATGCAAATGTATTAATATCCGCGTGTTTTAATCTTCGCTTTTTCCACGATCACGGTTCACGGGATATAACTATGTTTTTTTTTTCTCGGAGATCTTTTTAAAAGTTTTTCGCAGTGATTAAATGGTTGTTCCCTTAGAAGCATTTATTTAACATGCTATAGGAGAGGATACAGTATATATTTCAAGAATATGGAAGTTAAATGCTTCCTGAACAATGTTGCAAGGTTACAATGATTTACCTAAGTTTATATGACTTCCATTTTCAGGATAGTTCTTTGGCTTTTATAGTTATAGCTTTCTGGAAATTGTAAGAAAATAGTTTAATGCAAGATCTATGAGCCTTTTTTATCTTAAATAGTAAACAACAATCATAAGTAAATAATTTAATCATTTACCATGTTGAAGTTTGTTGTGCTTTGACACAAATACATGTACATCACAAACAATAAAATACTTTACACATCATATGATTTATATGATTTTTCATATATATTACGTTTAGAGGATTTATTATAGAAAACAGGAGGTGGCATCAAAGTTCTTCAACTGTGATGGTAAAGACCATTAAAGAAGTACCCAAAACATAATCAAGTAAATTGAAAAAAAAAATGTTGCATATAACCTCAAATTAACAAATGCTACAGCCAAACAACTGAATTTATTTATAACCTTAGTAAGGAGTTCTTTGAATGGTGAGTTTAAAATCTTGAGTGCAAATCAGCATTCAGTATAGTTCCTGAAATGAGAAATACCGAATTAGAATATGGACAATATGGCCGGTGTAGTTAAACAGACAGGAACGGCTTACTCTTCTGGACCATCTGAGATAAACGACGGTTTTTAGAAGGGTCTACATACATGGCATAGTTTTGTATTTGGTTTTAGTTTTATAAGTATATGTGTCATATTCCGTCTTGTTCCTGTTTTCGAGATTGCCGTGTCCTTTGACTTTTCCCTTTAATTTGACTGGTCTTTCGATTTTCTTTCGCTTCGTCTTTACCTCCTGTCTGTTTTGAATATTATAGAACATAATGATCACGTTTGTTCAAACTCTCATAAAACAGACAGAAGTCTTGAGTGTTCTTAGTTTCCTTGCGGGTTAGCTCAGAGCAAGTACTGGTACAATGCCAGTAGGATATGGGCACAGTTCAGGTCACATTTTTCAGGTGGAGCTCAGGTGGAGCCGGTAATGATGTCACCGGAAGTCTCATGACGTCATCGGAAGTCACGTGACATGACGTCATTTATGACATCGCCGGAAGTCACATGACGTCACAGATGATGTCACCGGAAGGACGCGCGCCAATTTTTCCCG
>JARWCS010376616.1:0-10066 GCA_034783895.1 Geukensia demissa
GTGTTACCCATAAAGAAAAAACAGTTTCCTTTCTTCTGTTGCTGTGTCAAAGCAATTGTAAAGCCTATACAGTTGAATGTGAGTTTATTTTGGAGGTATTGGTGATGATTTTGGTGGTTTCCAGGCATACTAATGGCATATAGGCTCCAAGACATTGAGTTAAGGTTATAATCTAATCTTTAACGTAGCACGGAAGTAAATACATGACCCAAACACCAAACAATCTCCTAATAACTGTAAAAGACCAGTCAAAATTCAATAGGAAATGTGATGTTGCAACTTACATGTTATACTGACACATTGTAAAATCAACATCCTAGATTTTATCTTTATTCCCCTAGATAGTCTTTTAAATCTCGCATCCTTATAATTAATTTCGTTAATATTTAACATTAGGGAAGAATGGGAATTACTTGGGATCCTGTTACAAGTAGAAAAACGTAATAGTAATTGAATCGAGGTTTTTTACCGAATGACTTGGTCACTTGCAAACGATCTTTTCATTTGGTCAGAATATATAATACTAACACAAATTTTCTACTGAAATTTTTTTTAATTTTGCAAATAAGAAAATTCTTCAATTTTTGACAATACAATTAACGCTTCGAACTGTATGAAAATGGAGATTTCCATAACATAAATCTTAGTTAACCGGAACACATGAACGCACCCTAGTTTTTGTAGGGTTCGTTTTACTACAGCTTTAGTTTTCAGTGTAGTGTTGTGTGTCCTATGTTTGTCTTTCGTTTCATTTTGTTTGCCATGGTCTTGTCTGTCTTCCGACTTAACGGTTTTTGTCTTCCCCTTTGGTATCGTCGAATTCCTTTTTATACTATCACTAACTTCACATCTAAAAATGTTTCAAAAACCAACATTGTGTACCTTTGGGTTCTTCAGATGATAAAACGTTAAAACGTTTTGCCATTGTTTGGTCGTTAATTTGGTAACCGTCATGCTTCAGGTCCAATTAGCACATATTCTAAAAGGATCAAGCATTATCAATGTACAAAAAACGAGAGAACTGTTGACTACGGCCTTATGGTTGAAGGCCGTTATGGGACCTGTAGAAGTTTAGAATCGACTGTCATTTAGTGGATGGCAGCTGTCTCATTGACAATCATGCCACAACTCCTATTTTTATATTTAACAGGTCTGCAGCTTACTCTAGAGGCTTGGGATCCTTGTCATTTACTGAACACCTCTCCTTTATGTTAGTTGGAACATTATGCTGTGGAATGTTTTGCACTTGTGATGTGGTAATTAAAGAAAGCCGTAAGAATAATTGTATCTGGGAATTTTGGCACAAGTTTACGAATAAAAACCATCTCTTTAGTATTTTATCTATAATGATATAATTATGAAAGTATTAAGACTACGGTACAACTTTGCATTATACCTGGAACTATATACATGTATTTCTTGTCGAATAAAATATTACCATTTTTCATTTTTATCTATTTTGTCAGGAGTTTTTCTAGGCTTTTAAAATCTCGCATTAAAAATAAATAAGGAATTACTTCGTTAAATAGTAGTTTGCGTGCTGACGATTGTATTACTGTTGAGTTTCTTTAGAGGTTAAAAAAACAATTTCCCGAAAACATTCTGTGTCTGTCGTGAAGGATTATATCAGAATAGAAGACTGTTCAGTTCAATTCTAAAATAAAACATACATGTAACTTTGTCATGACCGGTAAAGGAACCGAATGACTCCCTGTGAATATAACATAAAAAAATAGCTGACGGAAGTAATTATTGTGTAAACCACAAACTGACTAAAAACAGACAATAAAAACAAAACTGTAAAGTTTGTGAGTGAAAAGCTGGGTTAACACACCAATACCGTTATTTAGAGACTCCTAGGAGTCTGCAATCGCTCAACTGACAGAAGCTGGTTATATCCTTTTCTAACCTGTGTATGATCATGACATCTATTTATGTTAAACTAAGTTGAAAAATACAGGTTTACTAATGTTGAATAAATAAAGTGAAACTTTGATATGCTATATGTCCATCACCAACTTCTCATTTGTAGCATGCGAACAAAACACAAAAAGTCCGAAATACAAATAACAAAAGAGGTTCTAAAATCCAAACAAATCGAAATTGAAAGCCAAAGCCAGGGATAAGGAAAACTTCGAGGTGCAAAATGATTCGAAGCCTTTCGATCCGTTTTCCCAGTGCTTTAGAATTTAAACAAATGCAGCCAATTTATGTTAAACATGTGAAAAATTTCATGTCAGACAAGTCTTACAACTGGGCTGCTGATCTGTAAACGATTCGCCAATTAAGTACAGGAATACATTGCAATCATGCTTGCGAATTAAGGAATAAAGCGATATTGTGGACTTGTTGCCCAAACGGATCACATGATTTGCCCTGGTGGCCATGATAAAATTACTATCCCTATCATATTCTGGTTAGGATTAACTTCCTTAATTCTCTGCCAGATTTAGTCGAATTTTGCATAGTGAATTCCAAAAATGAAAGTGAAAACATGAAATAGAAAACATAAAATATCATTGCCAGCACAGTTTCATGTGTGCCAATGTGGATTTTAAAACGGCATACGATTTACAAGTTTTGTACAAGACCACCTTACAACCTTTCCTGCAAAGTCACCATTAAATCGACAAAGCGTTTTCTAATCAGAAGAAAATTCTGACCAATAAGAAAAAAATATTTGATCTGACAACCATGTTGAATTTCCGATCAGTAACAAATTCATATATCTTTTAAAGTACAATCTGGCGTATTATTTGTTATCCTTTGTGTTGTCATGAACCGGCCCTTTGAATTATATCTTCTGCAAGATGTCAAGCGGACGATGACAACGACGGACGCAAAGCACTGATAAAAGTTTAGAAGGCCCTTCAGGTCAAGTAAGCTAAAAAGCATGATTACTTTAAAATTATTATAGTCAATATGCTAAAAAACGAAAATTTCAGTAAAAAAAGGAACGATTTAACAATCGTAATAAATAATTACTTTGGTGTGATGACGTATCTAACAGTTTATCAATGTTTAAACTTTTGTGTTGCCATTTACCTGCTCTGTGTATTAAAACTTTAAAAAGATGCCTGGCACTATATACTTGTACTGTTATATCTATTTGCGTAAAATATCTTGTGTATAACTGCTCATCCAAATTAATTACGGTACTATTTCTAATCCAAATTGATTAAAAACAAACAAATTGTGTTTCACAAAAACACCATTTTGTTTTCCATACTTGAATCCGTAGAGATGAACCTGCTATACTGTAAGTAAACAAATGTGCAAAAAAAAAATATTGAATTTGGAGAACAGACAATTATCTTAGTCTATTAATTGTTGGGCATCTGCCTACAATAGTTTCTGAAGACAGACCTTTCTTAGACATTTTAGTGGTTGGTATACGTTCATAAAGAAGGTGGGTGTCCTTAGTAATCGTGATTGCAAAACATGAAATATACGTGTATTGATACTTTCTTTGATTACGAGCTTCAGAACGAGTTCATTGACATCAGCTTTTTGTTGAAATTTTGAAATAGCATGAAATAAGTTATCATTTGACAAAGTATTAAAAATTATGTCAATTTCATGGTAGACACCCCAAACTCATTTATTTTATATACTTTGTTTATAAGATACATAAGTAATCGGTGCAGTGTAATCTAAAAGCAAGTATTTTAAACATATTTTGAGGGTTATACATATTCTATAAGATACGGTGTAAGTAGAATATAAAGCTAAGGAAGACCGAAAATTGTGCCTGAAAACAACTTCGTTGAAGGTGACGCAAAAATGACATGGAAAGCACAAGGTACGCCAATGGTAATGCACCGCACAGGTGTCAACATCAATATAAAGCACAAGTAACAGTATTTTCTTCCTCGTTTTGGCAAAAAAAAAATAGTGGGTCTTATTTCGAAGATCATGCTGTTAGTATAAGTGAGGACTATACAATGATCCTACGTTAAATGTCTTGTATACATGATCAAGCTTCAATAACCACTGTATATGTATCAGTTTTTTGTATTTTGTTGCTCACATTATCGTCTTTTTTATCTGTATCTCGTATGTTTGAGTGCGGAAAACACGAAATAACTTCTTATGATTCATGTTTACATACAGAAATTATCTTTTTAGATCAGGTGGGAAACTTTTTGTTTTTTTTATTTTTGTTTTGAAACATTGGAAAAATGAAAGCGTTTGGCCGATTTATTACTTGATTTCATGATGCTTAACGTCCAGCGGCAAATATTTCGAGCACATTCAGGATAATATATTAATTAATGATGATGAATGAAGCCTGTTTTGTAAAAGACCGACAGGTTTTGAACGTGCTAGCTCATGAAAGGTTAGCAACAGTGCACAGGAAGTTATGCCACTTTACCCAGACACATAATTCTGTCTCTTGCATACCGGCAAAGTTTTACTGTCTTTGGTTGGACCTGGCCGGGGATCGAATCCACCACTTTTCGAGGCGGTGAATGCGTATGGTAAAAAAGTCAATCGGCGCAATCACCAAACTCGTAAACATTAGTAACCTATTAATGTTTTATTTTTCATATAATAATATTTTCAGACACAAACAGTTTACTTGCTTCTGACAAAAAAAATAAAAATTATATAAACAAATTTACATTTATTTATTAATCAGCCTATTGACAAATAAGTGTAAAGAACAAATTCAAAACTATTGACCTATTTCTTTTAGAAATTGTTAACCTTATATATTTAAAACAAGAAAGAGGTGAATCCGTCACTTCCTTCATATTAGAAGTTACAGCCTACCCCCGTGTATTTCTCCTCTTGTACAAGAGCAATAACCCTTATCCTAAATATGATCGCTTAATTCGACCTTTACCTAAAAGCGCGGGCGGGGTATAGAAATAAGTCGTTTGATTGTTCCGCCTGCAGGTAGAACTCCTGTCGATGAAAAATGTCAAGAGTAGCCGGGGTTAAGATATAGTTTACTCGGTTTCTCTGTCAGAGGTAAACCCCACGAACAATCTCTGAAATGGGGGTCCGTTGGTTTCGTGGTATATGCAAGTTCTCAACCATCGTCAAGGACGGGAAAGTAAACGCCATGTATCTTGTTTGGCGACTGCCACGCTGTAAGCACGTTTAAGTTCCCTTTGTGACAATTCGTAATGAGGGTCCGTAAGTGGTCAGATGCTCAGGATGAAGTCCCCGCCTCTACCCAAACAGTCCAAGTTTGACAACCTTTGGTAAGTAAATTCTTCAGCCTGACATCCAACCCCACGGTTATATGATTTATTGTTTATTAAATAATACTCGGCATGAATATGCCTGAAAGTTTTACCACTGGACGTTAAGTAGCCAATCATCAAACGAATAATTAATCTTTGTGTGTCCTCTCAACGCATTGGTATTATTAAAGTTTCATTTGTCAGAAGAAGACCAGACACGATATTAACTCTATTGGCAGCCATTGCCAAATGGCCTCTAACGACATCTTAGATTTAGGCAACCAGGATAATAAATACATGTAAGCAGAGTCATTCAATGTACGTCTGTGCGTTCTCTAAATCGAATCATGAACAAGTATTTCATGCACATCAGATATAGTACGAACAGGCAAAATTTGTGGTTTGTAAGGATGCCCTTTCAAATGTGTGAACATATACTTTTATTTTTGCTTTAATTTCTGCAAATAATAATCTGAAAGCATTATTAACAAGTCTCATTACTTTCTAATATTGAAATAAATTTCTGTTTTTTTTTTTTTTTTTTTTTGTGGGGGTATTTGTTTTTACTTCTTTCGAAGTTTCATGTTATATAAAGTCTCAATTAAAGAATAACTCTATGAAACAAAGAAGAAAACTATTTTTGTGTTCAAAGTTTGGCTTTAATCCTTTTAATATTAAAAAGAAAGAATATGGAGTATATGCGAGAAACAAAAATAATCCAATCCTTTCTGGATTGTTTACTGCATAATTTCTCATTTCAGATGTTGCCTTCTAGTTAAATAGATTTCCGTTGGGCACGAAAAAAGTTCTTAAAAATAGTGCCCTGCATGCTTTCTTTTATCAAACAGATTGTAGACAAAATTGAAAAATTCCTTACTGCGTCTGGATTAACATCAATGAGCGTTAACAACCAGGATGATATAAAAAAAAACCTCAAAAACGTGAAGTAAGTGAATAATAAGTTTAATGGTTACATGGACATTTCACTGTCAAAGAGAGTGATAGAGGTATCATTTACTTTTATTTGTTGACCAGAAAATATTTATTTGATCACACGGATACCAAATAATATAGGAAGACTAATAAAAATGTACACAAAGCGATGACCATTAATGACTGTAAATGGCATATCCAATATTAGCAATGACAACCCATTAACATTCAGACAATTGGTATGGCCTCAAGTAAAGTTCAACATTATACTAGAGGTTAAAAGTTCATATCGACTCATTTAAGGTTTAAGATAGTAATTGTTGGTCATTAAATTAATGAAATTGCTTTTGGTAATTTGAAAATTAGTTTCAAATGATTGGTGTGATTTGTATTAATTTACCATTGGGTTAGCGTAAAATGGGAAGATCAAAATCTATGCTTTGAAATGCTGAGGACATATTAGAAATTTTAACCGCAAAAATGAATGTTAAAGTATAAAAACAAATGGCTTTCATTTACTTTAGGTGATCCAACCCTATGAGGCTAAATCTGTTCTAACTCCTTCTCTTAACCCAACCCTAACCCTAACTTCAATACTAACCAATCACTAAACCCTAACCCCTGAACCAAACCAAATTTAACCCATAATCTAACCCTAACCATACACACTATCTCCATATCCAATTGTTACTAACAACCGACTTGACTACGTGTAACATAAGGAGTGCCACTAGTGGAGCAGGATCTGCTTAACGTTTCGGAATACATGAGCTCGCCTTCCGTTTTATAGGGTTCATACTGTCAAGCTTTCTCTGTAGTACTTAGTCTATTGTTTATCTTTTGGCAATGGTCTGTTATCTGACCTTCGAAGTGTTTACTACTTTGGCATCTTGAATTTCATTTAGTAACAATTCGTGCTCACATTGTATAATATTTAACAGTTAAAGTCAATAAATAAAACCTCCACTCTAGAGGATGAGACTCAAGACAGAATATAGTCTTAAGATTAGAAAATTTGTGAAGACTGATATTATGTAATTTTATATGCATCTTAAAACTTTTGAACGCAAAAACCCAAGTTATCGTCAATTAACCACTTTTTCAGGACATCTGTCGGACATCCAGGCAAACCGTTTAGACAACTATTATATGTAACCGGAATTGAATAATAGAGCAAAATACGACCCTTGAGAACTTAAAGCAGACGATAAAGTGAACGAGAAAATACGTATTTTATGGGCTTTATTTAAGAGGGCTGGTAGTAAATGAGTACAGATTTGCTTTGAGTAAGCCGGAATTGAGGAAGTCGGTGTTTAAATAAGTTCATTGGGTGCGCTTATGGTAAAATAAATCACTCGAGTACACTTTAAGCAAAAATGGAGTATATTAGGTATATTAGTACCAAGGGTAGTACGTATTTTCTCAAAGGAAATTACGGTTATATGGAATGGCGCATTAAATCTTCATTGTATTTTTAGTTATACTGTTTTTGATATTAATTTCTTCATTATTAGTCGATACAATAATCTTCTAAAGATTGATAAATCTTTGTTTCAAACTAATTTTATGGAAGGACTGACATTTTACATGCATGTAGTCACATTAAATTACATTGTATCTTATCAACATAAAAATATTTTAATGTGATATGAGGCATTAAAAACCTCAAGATTTTTATTTGTTAAGTGGTGTTTTTTTTTCTATCTTACGTTTCCAAATTATAATCTTAAATATCAGAGTGATCCGTTATGCACCATGAGAGTATCTGTCTGGAGCAAAAAGAGATTTGAAAGAGATATTCCTATTGGCTGTAGATGTGGTTGTTTTAAGTAATATCAAATACAGTGAAACCTGTCTACACCGAACATTGAGAAAAACCAGTCTTAACAAGACTTATTCGTAAGTCCCTTTATACAAGTTTTCATTTGTTTTAACCTGCATAAACCGAACACCTGTCTAAATCAAACATTTCTTCAAGTCCAAAAGGGGTTCGGTGTAGACAGGTTTCACTGTATGATTGAATGTCACAGTGATTGCATTCTTTGGTTTTTGTTTTGGGACAAATGCGGTTTATACCGTCTTTGATTTTTAAAGGAATAATTGGAAATTTTTTACATTTTTAATCACATCAGGTATAAACATCACCTTAGCCATTAATGACCGGGAAAGTTTTCTTCTTTATCATAATACATATTACTAGACAAAACAGTGAAAGACAAGGCGATCTCAAAATAAATACAGAGAATCCGAGGTAATTTGTCAAAAGAAATGGAAATCTCAAAATAAATACAGAGAATCCGAGGTAATTTGTCAAAAGAAATGGAAATAGCATGACATTTGCAAACCCGCATACGCCAATACAAAACTTGACGGACATTATCATAAGATATTCCATCTTGAACAATAAGTCCACACCAGATGACAAGTTTTCTTGAAGGACTCATGAATCATTGGTGACGCATATTACCTTATCCACAATGCAAAAGACAAACTCTAATATTAAGCAATAACATGCCATTTGAATGAAATTTGAATAATCGTCAAGTTGTCCATTAGATAATAAGTCATTCAATGAATCAGCAGTGGCGTATTTGTGTGATACAATGGTGTCTCCCATGACATGTTTCCCACTAAGACTATTGTTGTCTATGATAAATTAATAGGACGGAATAAAACACATTGATGATCATGAAATATTGTACTCTTGGCTCTTCCTAAGAAATAAATAGCATTTAGGACACATTTACACAGGACGAATTTTTGTAACATATCTAATGGATGTGAATGCTGACACAACTAGGTTCTGCCTATAAAAATACCACTTATTTGAGCATTTCAGGTGAGCAGCGAGAATATCAGGTGGAAGGAATCATGGAGTGTGACATGGTCCTATTTAGAAGACGCTGGTTGATTGTTTAAATAAAGGAAGGTATTAGGACTTTTAAAAAGAAACTTACCGAATAACATCGGAAAAGATCGGGAAACTTCGGAAAATACTATTAAATTATAGAAAATATTTGATTATCAAAACAAGTTTACAGATTATTTTCTACTCAGGAAAATTCTAGTTTTTAGAATAAATAAAGGAAATCACATTTTCTCTAAATTGTTTAAACAATAAATATGTTTGACCAGTATTTTTTATGGTCCGGATATCTTATTAAGTGACAGACCATTTTTAAGAAAAATAAAGACAAACAACCTCACACAGAGAGTACACGAAACAATACAGAGAGGACCTAATAGTGAGCAACATGGACCCCAGGAAAAGGAGGGCAAGCTTCGATTCCCCGGAAGGGTAAGCAGCATCTGCTTCACTACTTCTACTCAAATCCAAAGAACGGGCGCCACCCTTGAAGGATTACTCAAAATTACTTTCACGTGATAAACCGAGAAGCAACACCCCATGGATCCTAAATACAATCTTTTTGGGTTGTTTTCCTAATGGAAGACACCCGATTTTACAACTGAAGCATCTCATTAGTTTTTGTATGACGCAAATGACTTAAAACCGTTGTTAATAAGACGATTTCGATTTTTCTATAATCTACATATACATTGTAATAGCGTATATTGTGATAACTTAATTATTCGATTATGTGTTCAACAAATTGATATTTATATATTAACAGGTATTCATTAATATTGGCAATGGTAAACAATTATGTCGATCGTGACATTATTTATTTCGTATTGTAAAAAAATGTTATATTTGTCTTATATATGAATAATTTAAATTCACTTGAATCATTACTGAAAAAAAATATGAAATGAAGGATTGAGGGTAAGTTTGACATTTGTAAATAAAAAGCTCATATAAAATAATAAGGAGACCTTGTGCCTAGAAAATCAGTTCATTTGAGGTAGTAGATCTAGGTTAAGGGAGATAACTCTTGAAATCAGGAGTATGTTTTTGATATTCTGTTACATGAAGAGCT
>JARWCS010376627.1:0-10065 GCA_034783895.1 Geukensia demissa
GCGGACTGTTGCTTTCGTGAGCTAGCACGTTAAAAATCCGGCTCAGCGTGTCGGTCTAGTACAAAGCAGGGTTCAAAATATTTGCCACTGGACGTTAAGCACCATTCAATCAATCAATCAATATTTGTACGGATGCGTTCACATACAAAAATTTGTTTTACAAAAGACGATATGGAGAAAGCTCAAGATATCTATTCTGTATCGATTCCGACGAGTCAGGACATGATATATAGGAAAATCTGCTAAGATCTATGTCTATCTTATTTTTTACAGGATATGGATCAAAATGTACATAATGTTGTAATCTTTTTCTAATAAGTTGTCTGAAGCAATTGATAAAGTGTCAAATGTGTAAATCTTATATTAAATTTGCGTCAGTGTTTTAAGCTTGAATAGAATTTATGATATAGTATTTCAGATATGTAGTAATCTTCCGCATATTTTTCGTCCCTGAAGAACATGAATTGAAGTAAATCAAATATGTGCAGCTGTACGGGGGTGTTTATCGAGAAAATAATTTTGTTGAAGTATGTCATTCATTGTTATTTTCTAAGTTATATGTTTCTTACAGTCAGAATATTAAATTTATGACAAGTTGTTGCGTGTATGTTACAGTTTCTTTGAATAGATTAAATAAAAGTAATATTTATTTCTCTGGGTTTCACATACTTTACAATTATTATCGAATTGTATAGACGCTTCTGTTGATTTACTGTCATAATCTATTCACATGTTTTTATATTGCCAAAAAAAATAATCATCGTTTGAATTAGAATTCATAAGACAGGTCTATATGACACGAAGTTGGACTGACTAAAAGCTTTCTCATCCTCTGGCGGAATTAAACTAAACAATTTTCCCATTTGATTCATCTTTATATTGCAATGCTAATTTCCTCTCTATTGAAGTGTGGATGATTAATTTATTTTTAGCCGAGCCGCAACGATGTTGAACTTGGTTGTTGGTTTGGTAATGGCGAGCGGTTCAACATTCATTTCCGGACGAAAACTCATACAGTTTATGTTCGATTTAAACGAACATTACATACCAAGTCGGTGAAATTCCTTTTGTAAAATGAATAATCCGCCCTAGGCTCAGATCACAGTGACCAAAAAACTCACAAAAGTTTGTAAAATGAGGTTTTCGAATAGATTACTGCAAAACTTGACAACTTTTGACTTATTTTACTGCAATTTTGACAGCGAAAATTTCTTCCATAAATATAGTCATGTTTCCTTCGCAACCCTCGACTGGGCAATAGCATCTCCTATGCATATCAATTTTTATATCGCAGATGATATATTAAAAATTCAGTCAAAAATATCTGATTTACAAGACCAAAAATGGTCGAATGATAATAGCCACAGAAAAGATCCTAAAAGCTTAAACATATATCGCCGCGTATAACAGTGGTCTAGGGTCTTCATCGCCGCACGGTGGAAGATCTGCATTGCCTGGGCCTGAATCGCCGCTTGACATTGATCTTATGAAGATCTGCTTTACCTGGACCTGGATCGCCGCTTGACAGTGATTTTATGAAGATCTGCATTACTTGGATTAATACTTCTGGATCGCAAAAAACACAATATTGGAAAAATGCGCCCGCTGTCGAGGACATTGTGGTTGATATTTCATCCGATCTCTGATCTTTCTATTATTTCCTTTAACTTTCTGATGATGGGATATTGACATGTCTCAATCTCCGAGAAAGTCAGAAAGCTAACATTATCAAAAGCAGAAATCATTATGCTTTAAAGTTGAACATGCATGCTTGTTCTTGTAAGTAGTTGTAATGTTTAGATCCTATCGACACTGTACATGTATGTGGCCCACGATTTTAAGATGAGAGTTCATTATACAAGCTGTTGTAGGTTTTTATTACTAAATGTCGCTGACACCTGATATTGGGTTATTTGGATAAAAAAAATATTTTTTCACAAATCAGTTCATTCTAGAACTATGTTCACATGACATGCTCTACCAAGAATTTAGTCCAAAACAACAACAGACCTACGGAGACCTCTAGATTTATTAATTTATTTGAATAAATGCACATTTATACCCCAAAGGGGTTGAAGGCATAAGGATACATCAACAACAATTAAAAAAAAATAATAATAAAAAGATAAAATATTAATATTAATAACTCTGTTTATCGCAGTTTCTCTGACATTTACATCATATCTTTTCATTTCCATAATATGTTGACATGACATGCTCCACCCGTGTTGTTTCCACACATATAGGTCTTTACCGCAGCGCTATAGCTAGCACAAGATGCTTTCTGCGAACAGGCCATTTTACACAAATTATAAACAAAATAACACTCACTATTAACGCTATTTTTAGTCCTTCATGACTTCCGTAGACAGGAAACTATCATTAGTTAATCATTGACAAGTAATTAACTGCAATATTTTAAGGTATCATGTGTAAATATTACATATTTATATACTGAATGGTTTATCTTGACGGGTAAGTCAACCTAATATTTGTTGGCTGAACGGTCCCCATAATGCCGCTATCTTTTTTACACTGGTGTCATCTGTGCGCGTCATTTTCAACAATATTTCAGACATGTGGCTACAGTTTTGTTAGGGAACGACCATTTAACTTTAAAGGGGTATAGTCGCGTTCCATTATTGAGGGAAGTCAGAGAAACAGGAGATTACACCTAGGTGACAGGCATATGACAAGCCTTAGGAAACGACCATTTCACTTTTAAGGCGGAGGTATTTACTCTAACAAGGATATGTCTCGGTCAGTCGGGAAAAGGAGATGTGGTACTTGTATGATTGTCCATGAGAAAACCACCCAAAACGTATTACTGACAGCTAGTTCAAAATCTGAACACAGTTTATAACAAACCTAGTACATCAATCAAAACACGTTCGGCAGGATTTAGTATAAAAATATCAATAAAAACCAAAGAAAACAAGGTAATATGCGAGTGCCAAAAATAAAAGTATTTATAATGGATTGATATTGCTCATACCCATTCTTTTATATATAACATATATGTTTTGTATAATCCTTTTGTTCTAAAATGGTCTCACGGAAGATTCAGTAGTAACATTTTTTCAATATAGTGCATCTATATCTATTTTTTTTCTAAAATCCATTGTTCAATCTGCCACATTGTATGAGAGTTGAATTGAACATAAACAAAATACCCCAAGAGCAATGCGAGCTTTGTTCGCTTTGTGTCCGTCGTCGTAAAGTTTTCCTATTTTCTTCAGCTAAATTACAATTACTGGACCATTTTAAACCTAACTCTGCAATTAGCCTTAGAGATGACCCTTTTTAAATCTGTCTCCGTTTTTTTTTTGGGGGGGCAGCATTTAATATGGCCACCATGGCGGGACTTAATTTACCATTAGACCATATGGGAATTGACCCTGATAACATTTAGCCTATAAATTTTAACATTTTTGGAAACTACTCTGAAACCACTTGGTAAATTTAAACCAAACTTACTTGGTATTGTCTCGTTAAAATGGTTTCATTTAAAACTTTGTTTGATTTCCGCAATGCAATCCAATAAGGCCACCATGACCGGACTTAAATAATTTCGTCAACTTCTTTAAGACCATTTAGCCAATTCGCATCAAACCTTGGTGGAATGGTCCTGAGATGGTCCACCTTAAACTGTGTGTTTATTTATTCATTTTCGTCAACTTCTCTGAAACCAAAAGGTCAATTTAAAAAAATACTTTAGTGGTATGGTCCTTGGGTGATCCACTTTTAAAAGTTTTTCCTCAGCTCAGCCGAAATTGTCAACATGGCCTGATTAAATTTAATAATGAAATTCTAGGTTTCATAATTTCTGATATTGTTGGGCAAAGAAAACTTTGGTGAAATATATTAATGGGCTTTTGGTTATATATTTAATTTGATTGTAAAGCTTTCCCATGCTAGAAAAAATATATCCAATGCAAGACTTGGTTAAACACTGGACTCCAATGTTCCACGGGACTTTAACATTGAACTGTATTAAATTTCAAATGTTTTATTAACAGCTCTTTTGTAGGTGAGTTATAACAGGCTCCTATGAGCCCTTAGTTGTCCCTTTCGTATCAAAGTAATGTCGTGTTGGCATAGTGTACTTCTACAATAACTAATCAAATTTAATTGATTAATTGACTGATTGATTGATTGATTGATTAATTGTTGCTTAACGCCCAAGGGGTCAGTAACGGGTAATTTTATCCACCGGAAGCGAAATTGGGACTATTTGGGTAGGGGCGGTAAGTTTAGCCTAAGAAATTGGCGTGCTGAGAGTGTGGCGTTCTCCCAGTAACACGGGATCAACTGATTTACGTCACCTTCGATAGACGTTGGTTGAGAATTTATATATCCCGCCCAACCAACGGACACCCGTTTGAGAGAAGTTCTGATGGAGAAACCGGGTAGGCTATTTCTTTACTCCGGCTACCCTCGGGGTGGTCGAGTATTTATACATCCCGCCCAACCAACGGACGCCCCTTTAGCAGGTGTCCTACCTGCAGGCGGAGAAACCAAACGGCCTATTTCTATACCTTGGCCGCCCTTGGGGTATATATTAAATATACAAGTTAAATGACATTTGGACAAATTCTCCATTAAATAATAGAATTAGTATTCAAGAGCCAATATTCTTGATTTGAAACAGGAGATTGGAACATGTTGACGGGTTAAACCAGTTTGGATCATGACTCCCTTTCTTGGTGGTAATATTTAACAGTAAGAATTAGATTGAGCGATGACTTTAACCTTTATATAGTGAATCCATTCCGAAGCACCTGAGCTTGCTCCTCTTTTTATGGTATTCCTCAGTTTTCTGTGTAGTATTAAGTGTTCTATTGTTTATGGTGTAGTCTGTCCTTGGATTTACGGTTTTCTCTCACACATGTGGGTAACCTTGTCCCATGATATGAAAAGAATAGATATAAAAGGGTAAATTTCAGGGAGACCGTACTCTATCCACGAGAAAACTAATCTCCAACAAGGATAGAATACCACTCATTGTGAAAACCTCTAAATAAATAAAACGTTTATACGTAAAATTATACTGCTCTTACTTGAATATCATCGAAATATATACATGCAACAAAAAATTTATAAAAGACAAACCTACGACCACGATTCCTGAATTGGAACAGGCACATGAGACATGTGGTGGGGTCAAACTAGTTTAGTGGGGTCCCAACTGGTCAAAGGAAAAAATTTAAATAAAAACAAAAGCAGCATAAGACACGGACCATTTGATTTTCTAGTGAGGGGCTGGGATTTGTCTGCGGGTCAGATTATTTTTCATGTATAGTTACTGTTAGAAAATTTCTTTGGAAAATTTATTTTTTCCAATTGCCAGACAGTGGGCCAGAATATCTTTTTCTATACCCCGACCGCCCTCGGGGGTTCTCCTTGAAATGTACATATAACATATCAAATTCACAATATCTTTTCTAAATTAGTCAAAAGAAAATGTTGTTGTATAATGAGCCCCAATACTGTAGCAAACACCATGGAATTTTTGTTTAAAAGGAAAAAAAAGAAATGTGGTAAGTGTCGATACTCACCGTTGATTAAAGGTTAACATTTAATGAGGTGCTATTTTTTATTGAAATATCTTGGAGAAATTTTTTAGCATAACGAATGTACTTTCTAGTAACTAAAAATAATCCCAAATATGGTTTATTGGACCTTCCTTATATTTTTTAATTTTATTTTATTTGTAGACATTTCTTAGCGAACAATATGGAGTAACAGGTATACCAACGTTAATCATTGTCAATGGTAAAACGGGTGAAATTGTTACAAAAGACGGGAGAAAAGAATCAGAAAGTTATAATTTTCCAAAAAATTGGAAATGTTAACGATAATTTTTCTATTTTATTCCGACTTTTACTGTGAACAATAACTACTTCTACTTTTTAATTCATATTGGTTATGGCTTGTGAATAAATGAATATAGGAATATATATGGCTTATTTTGTTTACTTTGAGGAATCCGACTTTATATGGACACACGGACTAAACTTGATACTCACGAGACTTCCCAATCCGCCAAAGAAGATTCGCCTAACAAATTATTTGTGACAACATTCTATTGACCAATTATCAACGATTTTTTTCAAATAACTTTAATGTGAACCATAATCATTATGTGAAAAAAAACGTTGATAATACAGTTTTGTAAAGTATGCGACAATTTCTGTTCTTCGTATAAAAATTATGCGAGAAAATAGATTACAATGATTTTTTTTTAGTTAGGTAGAACTCCTGTTTTGTAAAGTAGTTCGTGGATTCCAAGCCTTTGTTCCTTTATTTTTCGTTGTTTCAAATTTGTCTTGTCTCTTTGAACTACCCACATGGGTATTCTACACTGGACTTAAACGAAAATAAACTTTAATAAATTGATCGGACTTTGGAAAATTCACCAGTTCGGGAATGTTTAGTTCATCATCAAGACAGGATTGACAGTTTCAAGAGTGACAATGGATCTTCACACTGTCGTTCCCTTTTAAAACTGCTGTGAGTACCAACGGCTTTTGACCACCGGTTGCCACTAATGGAGCAGAGGCTGTTTACTATTCCGGAGCAACCGAGCTGTCCCTCCTTTCATATCTTTCGTGTTACTCAAGCTTTAGTTTTCTGTGTACTGTTTCGTTTACTTATGTTTGTCTTTCGTTCCGTTCTGTTGGTCTTGGACTTGTCTGTCTTTAAGCTAAATGATGTTTGTCTGTCCATCTATAACCTTTAAATTCGTGTTTTTGTCTTAATTATGTTCTGTCAAGGCTCAGTGACATAATAAAAATACATGTCTGCCAATGATGTATAGATATTGTGAATTATGTAATGCTGTACATGTGTTTCGAGGAGTTACCTCGCGTGAACAGCATTTGAATCAAAGAGATCGTAATAAGAAGTGTTCATATCCCAGCAAAACTAAGTGGGAAGACAAATCATCTGGAAACAAGGATATCTACCATGAGCAATAACAAGAATGAAGCCTCCGTAATTTCAGGGATTTTGATTTTTTTAAACTGCTTCACTTTTTTAAAGCTTTAAACCCCACTATAGCAAATTTTTGTCCATTGTTCCCCTTCTGGAAAACAACATGGCGCATAGACCAAGGTGGAATCATTGTCAGCTGTTCCTCGAAGAATTTGGTGATTTATCAAAAACGTGTTCTTTGGAATTTCGCAACAAAATCTATTTAAATAAAAAGGTTTTCCATGAGTCTTTATAGTAAAATTAGATAAATGTAAGTTTACATTTTGGTTGGAGGCAATCAACAGCCAGTGTGGTAAGTTATTTACTACGATACCACTCCGGTCAATTACATGTAACCATATAAGGAGTTTGTTGAGATCTGACACCTCCTAATTGAAGGAAATAATTGTCCATGTGAAAATCAGTGGTTATTATGAGTCGCCAGTTTAAGCATAAGAACTGAAGATAAGGGACTCATAATAATTCAGCTGTAATGGTTTATGGTTTGTTTGCTTATATCGTTTATATTGAATTGGTTTATCTGAAAAGCAATGTTTTCTTTGTTGATTTTACGTGTTTTGTTAAATTTAGGTTGGTTTTCCCACATTTTTCCTCCAGATTTTCTCTATTGGAGTAGGCTTTTGTTGCCTGTTATGCCATAACACCTACATATTCATTGTCGTAAGAGAGGAAACTATAAGTCATAACCTGAACTATCATTTCCCTTGTATTTTAGTTACTCAATTAGCTTACATGGCCAAACGAGTCATGTTGCTACCCTTTGGTCCGTTCATCCACCCAAAATAAACATCTCAAATACTTAACCTGGCCGATTGGAACCAAACATTTATAATATGGCCTTCTTGGAAAATATATTAGTGAGCTGGTGTACCTGGTATTCTCACCCACCAATCAATCTGGCTGTAACAGCATTTGACACTTTTATTGAATATTTCAAGTTTGAAGCTGTTGAGCCAGTTTGAACAAGCTGTCGAAATAATCAGAAACGAACTTATAGGTAGTGGCCATCTACCAGATTTTTTCAGCTTTACCCCCTGGCTTTGTTCATTGAAAAATGTTAATGTCAGCGATATAGGCTTCCAAAATATGGATCAAAATATATAGGTATGTATAGTTTGCCAATTTATTATTAAATATGAAGAGCTCGTATTCCACCCTTGTTGAAGGTCCTGTGGAAACCTCTAAATTAGTAAATTCCAACTGTTTTTCTCTTGGTTGGAGTGCAGTCTCTCTGACTTTTATCTCATATCTTTTCATTTCATATTTTATTGCAAACCATTTTCTCTTGGTTGGAGTGCAGTCTCTCTGACATTTACCCCATATCATTTCATTTCATATGTTTTATTGCAAACCGTGTTGCTTATCTTTTTCATCTAACCAAAAACTTTTGACCATAAACTAATGTCCGTCATCTGTCATAAACATAATTCTGAACTTACTGATGTGCTTACCAGAATCAAATCGATAGGATGTCTACTAAAAAGTGTCAACCTATGGCGCAAGTCAAAACAAAAGGTCTGTTCTTTTGAAATAACTATAGAGCATTTGGGTCGAACAGTTTTTATCTTTGAAAAAACATAACCTTAAGAGAACCAAGGTTCTTCGCAAGCGCAGCATGAATCGACCGCAGCATCTTGATATATGGAAGTTGAACAAATGAACATTTGTGCAAGTGTGGACACAGTTATATGACTCGATCAATGATCATTTGGAATTTCCATAAGTAATAATTCGGAATAGAACCCCATCAAAATCGGATGAAAAAATAGATACCCTGCGAAATTGAATTTTTACCCACTTTGGCCACTTTTAGGCTAAAAATATCCCGCAAAACTGACTTTTTAATCATCTGACCCCTTTTATATAAAAATGCTACAAAAATGCTTGGTGTAACTTTTTTGCCTTTTTTTCTAATGAATCATTTGAAATCAAAATCGGACAAGAAATAAAAGAAAATAAAAATTTGGCGTGGGCAATTTTCAACCCCGTATATCGCAGTAACGGTGAGAGATGGTCATAGGGGATGTGGCTTGATAGGTTGGCTTTGTCATGGATAACACCAAGAAACAATCAAAGTCAGATAAAAACTTACATTTGAATTTAAATCCCAATTTGGTCCTCCTCAAAACATGTGGGGCTAGATCCAAAATCGATTTCAACCTGTATTTCATATTGGAGATCATTGTGTTGAAATTTGAAATGGATCCAAATATAAAATAAAGTTATTGAAAGGGAACCTTACTGTGTACGAACTACACTGACGACGTCAGGACCATGACATATTTATGAAAATAAAATATTTGAGGTCGTATAATAACTTATTTTGACTTTTGTTTTATTATTTGGTTGAAAAATCTTTCTAGTACTTTTGGCCAACTGAAACCAGACAAGTTCACTGTAATAGGATCCATATACTTACACTTTAAACTGATTCTTTGACTTGTTCGTCCGTCATCATTAGACAAAGAACTATATCAAGCAATGCAACTTCACGAGCTGCTGGTAAATTATAGTTCAACAAAGATGGATACCTTATTTTTAGTATATACCGCCTTCAACATGGCAGAGTCTTCACTTGATTGTTGACTTCTTTTGCAACGATTAATGGTTTACTTCCAGAAAAGAATGAACATTTTCATTGACATTTAAGTACAAAAATAATAATCTGAAATTATCAACATGCAAATGAAGCACCCCGAAAAGATTGGAAGAAACAAGTGGGGAAGTAGGATCACACAAAAAAAGAATGCAAACAATAAAACACAAAATAGCACCAAGAAAAGGCAACAATGAACAAATGAACCCTATAAAAAGAGGGCAAGGTCAGGTGCTCCGAAAGTAAAACAGCTCCTGGTCCAATAGTTTCAGTCTTCGTGTTTCCCTTTTCAAAACGGCAGGTTACATACAATCGGTTCTTTTTGGAACGGATATTTTGCATTAATAAACAGGTCATGATGATAACTTAAGTTGTTTAATCATACATTGTTGGTCTAATTTTTTTTCAGCAGCAGGTGCATCCTCCCAATATCAGGGGTCCTGTGTACACACTTGTCCGTGGGACACAGAACC
>JARWCS010376647.1:0-10064 GCA_034783895.1 Geukensia demissa
CAATTTAAGCAATATCCTTCATCAAAAATCAGCCAAATCTAAAATTCCACCTTAGTTTAAAGATCACTCTGTACCAATCATTTCATATACCTATACCACACCTATTGCAACCAAGATTTTTAACTTCAAATACGTGTTGAAGAATCTCAGCATCGGCGACTAAAAGACTAAACCTCCGAACTGCACTTGTGAAAGTTACCCATTCAAATGTATCCATTGTTTTTTTTTTTATATTTTAATGTTATATTGTTATATTTACAATGTATACTTGTTTTGCCGATAATTGAATGAATATTTGTATATCATCACATTTTCTTTTTGTGACTCTTACAGGTTACAGTTTGCCGTGGGCAACATTGATGTTTGTAATTTTACACGTTTTGGACGGCTGTCAAATGACTAATCTTGCCAAATCGCCTTTTCTGTGTTCGAGGAGATAATTATAAAGCTTAGGCCATTCAATAGATGTTCGGCGTTAAATATACAGTTCATATATAAGAAAAGCTTCCAAATTCACCCCCTGTATTCAAAAAACAAATAAAAAGTCAAATCGAAAAGGGAGAAGAAAAATATCGGACTTCTTTACAAATGAGGTTCAGGACCATGTGCTCCGGAAACGTTTGCACTTACTGTCCTGTGTGCGGAACCTGAAGTTGAATATATTTTCTTATCTTGTAATTCAATTCGGAAAAAGACAACCTTTGTGTTTAAATATACAGGTAATAATACACCCCGACTGCCCTAGATACACTGATATCATGGCAATACACCTAGTTATGACATAACTAGTCATCACATAACATCAACAACCTTTTCTTCAGAAATACTTGATACTGGCAAAAAAAACAGAAGATAAACTGCGATAGGCTTAAGAATATTGCCAAAGTACTATATGGTAAATTTATAACAGGAAAATGTAAATTTTCCCGTTTATGTTAATTCTAAGAAGTAGTTTTATTTGTATAGTCATTCAATTAATAAAGTAAAATCACGTCCACTTCGCTCTAGACTGCCTATCTCTCCTCATAGACAAAATGCTTTGTTAATCATCGAATAAATTTTTCTTGAATTTTCCTTTTTCTATTCGTGTTAAACATGACACATGATGTTGTTTTCATTGTGGAACGACATTAAAAATATTTCGGCCAAATCACATCGTCTAATCTTGACAACACAGTATCAAATCGTCAGACGTACTGTGTTCAATGGCATCTCGTTTTGAAAGGTTTGATGTTTTATCATCAGGAATCTCACTCTGGGTTTGTTTTCAATAATAGCGAGCATTCATTTGATATTTATCTTTTTTTTTTTTAATGCATTTTTAATTAGTACATTTATTGTAATTAATGTACTCTCTAGTACGATTGGATTACTTTCTGTTTGATTTTTATTAGTTCGTCGGTTAGTACATTTGTTTGCTTTGATTTTTCCCCTTGACAACACGTTGGGGGAAGGATGGGTACCCACTAAACTAGTTTAACCCCAACACATGTTGCATGTGCCTGTCCCAAGGCATTCGAAGAAGATACCAAAGGGACAAACAGAAATCGTCAGAAGACAGACAACACAATGACCAACAACATGAAATGAAAGACAAACATAGAACATACAACACTACACTAAAGAACTTAAGCTGGAGCAACACGAACCCTACAAAAACCACGGTGAGTAAAGGTGCCACGGAAGATTAAGCAACTCCTGCTCCACTAGTGGGAACCGTAGTGTTACTCAGTAGACAAAGTTGGTGTATTTCCATAATCGATGTTAGCAACAACTGTTATAGGAACGAATTTGTAGTCACGACAGTGGACAGATATCTATTGCATTTGTGAAATGAAAATTTCGTTCCGGTCAACAAAATCATAATGGAGACTAAAAAATTAAAATTCTGATAGGAAGCACAAGCCCTGGAGCAGCGTATCAACTGAGAAATATAAACTCCGTATACAGGTGTTGCTGAAATGTTGCTAGACATGAACGGAAAGTTTCAATGGGAAAATCAAGGTCATCTCTCTTGTCTTAAAGTTTTCTTGTTAAACCGCCCTTACTGTCAATTTTGAAATGTAAGTCTAGGTATGAAGCAGACCTTTCTGTAGTATTTTTTTCAAATGCAATGGGATAGATGCTTCCTATCACGATTTTATTGATAGAGGATTGCAGCTCACAAGAAAGCTACAGAGCCAAGGGTTTCTCAGGGAAAGATTAAAGAATGTGACTAACATTGATTGTGACTATACACCAGCTTTGACTACTGAGTAACACGAAAGGTGCCACTAGTGGAGCAGGAATTGCTTACCCTTCTGGAGCACCTGAACTCACCCTGGTTTTTGAAGGGTTCGTGTTACTCCTGCTTTAGTTTTCAGTGAAGTGTTGTATGTTCTGTGTTTGTCTTTCGTTTCATTTTGTTAGTCATGGTCTTGTCTGTCTTCCGACTTAACGATTTCTCTCTGCTCCTTTGGTATCATCGAATTCGTTTTTTCAACATGGTAAAAAAAATTCCCAAGTCAGGAAATGTGATGTAGGTTTCTTTTTTTTTTCTTTTTTATTTTTTTTACATTTTTGTTAATATTCAGGTAAGAGTAGTATTATTCTACACGATTTTTTATTTGAGGCGATTTAGAGCTTTTCACAAGGAGTGGTATTCCTCTTTTGTTGAAGGCCCTGTTGAGACCTCTAGAATTGTAAATTCCTCTGTTTATTCGTGGTTGAAGTGAAGTCTCTCTGACAATTATCCCATATTGTTTCATTTTCAAGGAATTTTTAATGACAAAATAACTGGCATGTGGTGAAAGCTCAAAAGCCTCAAATCATAGCACATGTGCATTTTGTAAACACTAATGCCTTAAACACAACACTGCACGCTTATGTAAGAGATTAATGAATATAATGATGGTATTGTCTGTCTGACATTCATATCAGTGTTTAACACCAACTAAAATTGTAATTATATAGAAAATTGAGATGTGTTCTTTTTTCAGTGTTTCTCAATATTAATCTATTTCCGACCGATTATCGTTCCTTGATATAATCGTTTTTTTTTCAAATCTGGTAAAGAATTGTGTTTAAAGATGTGTACATTATTAAATACATTGCTTACATAATTAACGTCATATGACAACAGGTCGAGAAGTATTACTGAATTAATCTTGTGAGTGTTTATTCTACTCCCTAAAATTTGCAAATCAATGATAGCACTTCGATATCAAAGTTCATTTTTGATAAGATGACAGAGACATCCCTTTGAAACTGCTGAGACAAAGATCGACAATATATCACACAGTACATGTTACCATCAGAGTTCATCCTGATTTTGGGCGGTTGTGTGTTCTGTGTTAGTTGCTTGTTTTTGTGCATAGCTTTTATCTTGTTCAGACTAGTTTTTACTAGATATTGCCGGTCATATTAACTCTAACCTTATTTGGCATTGCTCAATAGTGGAGCAGGAGTTGCTTACCCTTACGGAGCACCTGAACTCACCATGTTTTTGTAGGGTTCGTGTTACTCCAGCTTCAGTTTTCAGTGTAGTGTTGTGTGTTTGACTTTCGTTTCATTTAGTTGGCCATGGTCTTGTCTGTCTTCAGACTGTCTGCCCAATTGGTATTTTCGAATACCTTGTTGACCCTTTAATTTTCTCTCCTTTCCTGTTACAAACATCCACGGATTTCTTTTGATGAAAATTTTTCATTCGAATTGAATCAGACATCTTTATGTGTTTTTGTTTCCAAGAAATAATATTTTAATGTCTTTATTGAAATTAAAACTAAGAAGTAAAAAAGTTGGAAATTCTTAGGAAAAATTTAGACAAAATACATATAAATTTGTAAAAAATATATTTCTTTCATTTTTAACATACAGTAAAAAGTGTATGAATAAAGTATTTCAGATTTGTGTAATAAAAATTTTTATACTGCAGCTGGACCATGTCCTGTTGACTTTATTTCCTAAATATAGTTACAAAGAGATATTTTGTACAAGGTCAACTTCATTTTCATTATAGCCAGGGTCTCATTTGAGGGCCAAAATATTTTTTTTTATTATGTTGATTAATATTTTTGTAGTAATCTAAATATTTTTATAGCTGCAGTATAAAATCAATATTAGGTCAATGTCTGAAAAATATCAACTTTTTTGCATTCGGCACGAAACTGTTGAAAGGCTCGGTAAACCTCGCCCTTCCCAAGTTTTTTAGCATCGTACAAAAAAGTTGATAATTTCAGACATTGACCTTATATTGTATATGTATTTATTTTCGTTGTTCTTGAAATGGATAAATCTTTTTAGAAAGGCCCTTTGATTTTTGCTTTTGTCTGCCTTAGCATCTTAAATTACAGCAGGATAATTCACCTCATAATTCATCACATCTGACCTTGAAGTTCCATTTCCTTTCAATCAAAATTCATTTTTACAACAACATCCCACTGAAAATTCATTATTAACTACTCTAGATATTTGTGGTGCATATTTAGTTTAGTATATATAAAAATAGGAGATGTGGCATGATTGTCCACGAGACAGCCACCCACGAACAGTAGAATTTAAACATCTACTGGTCTCATTACGCCCTTCAACAATGAACAAGAGCTCATATCATAACGGAGGCTGTTAGGTCAGTTATAATTATATATTATTTGACATGGTTTTGAATCAATATAAGGAAACTCTGTTGATTGATTTTAAATTTAATACACAAAAAATAATAGATCAACAAGATCACAATCGAAAGAAGAGAAGACGAAAAAACAAACAAAAGAACAAAATCTACCAAGTTTCCATGGTTACAGACAAAACAAAACAACACGAACATAATGAAATAATAAACTTGTGAGACCTATATTTACTGACAAATACCGTCAGTATATCAAATCAATGTCTTGCTTGTGCATTAAAATGTCTATAAGATTTTAATGTACGTTTCATGAGCTGAGTCTCTTATATTTTGGTTCATTCTTTAAGCAATAACAGAATCTGAAAAGGGAATTTAGAAAGAGTTTCAACTATTATACCGGCAACTATATTTGGTATTCAAAACATTACGGGTGTAGTTGTATTCCTGTGCTCAGGTAAAAATTGTTCTAACAATTTCATTTGTTTTTGCATTTATGGTACCACCAAGCCGATTTGTACTGACATTGCGTGAAAATATATGCCTATAGACATAAAATATATCAAAATATTTTTATTTAAAAAATGCACAAATTCTTTGAGCAAAAATAGTTATAATGAAAAACGACAAAATTTCTCAATTTTCCAGACGAGTGGAGAAAAACTAAAATCTTATCTGAAAAATCCGAAATATACAAAAGTTACCGGAACCTTTTTTTTTACATTGCATTTTATAAGAATTATAGAGATTCCCTCCAATGATTTTTCAAAAATTAGTAAAACATGAGAGACTAAGTTCATGGAGCGTACATTAATTATTTTTACACTGACGCGATTCTTCCCCTTCTTTCTCAAAATATGTCCATTCACCGTCAATGGAAATATCAGCGCTTGTCGCTCTGGTTATAAAAAGCCGACACATGTCTTGTCTGTAATTGAATGCTGCACATGAATTGTCTGAACAGGCAGAAGCACAGTCGAGTAAACTTCTAGGCTCAAATTCCAAAAGCACGTCACTCGGTGTTGATATTTGTCTCTTTGTATTTTTCAGCAATGTTGATTGCGCTGATCGATAACACTGATCTGCGAACAGGGAAAGTAAACAAAGTAATTATGATCTTTCCTAATCTTTGGCTTATTACAACTATTACACCACAGTTTTAAGCGTTAAGGCACGATTTACTAAAATAATCATATTGAGAATTCAGGTAAAAAACTAGAAGATCTTTTTGAGGTTAATCAGATTCTATCAACGTTTAAATAGTAAAATACATTTTCGATACATTTGCAAGTGTTTACGCTAGCTGAATGTTCTTATGGTTGTGTTGTTTTTAACTATAATGTGTAATTCTTGTAAACTTAACTATATCGTTTTCGTTATTTTTCTCAACCTCTCCTTTAGCATTGTACAGTAGCACCATCCTTTATTAGACACACATGTCAGGTAAAATTTAAATGATGCATGTACATTTAAGCGTTTATCTCCATAAAAGAGCCATAAAAGAGCTGAGAAGTTAAATAAGCAATAGGTAAGAAAAGATCACAAAGGCCGAAGGAATCTGAATCCACTGTTTACCTACGAAGATGTATCATGAAAAAAAAATAACTGTACAGAATTCTTTATAAAAATGAAAAGATATTGGATAAATGTCAGAGAGACGGCACTACATCACGCGAAAAATAAGGAAAGTTATAAATCTAGAGGTCTTAAATTTAATATGTAGACTAAATTCATACAGATAATTTCTAAAAAGCCAGAATTTCAACAGCAAAATTGATTACAGTAGGGGACCCAGAGCTGCCAGGAGATGTTAAATATTCATATTTTGATTTTTAATGCTCTTTACCTGACAAAGTCGTTGAAGTGTCTGACATAACAGTGGTTTTGGTATCTGACATTACAGAAGTTGCAGTGTCTCGCATAACAGTCGTTGTAATGTCTGGCATAACAGCTGTTGAAGGGTCTGGCATATCAGTCGTTAGAAGGTCTGGCATAACAGTTGTTGTGGTTTCTTGCATAACAAAAGTGGCACTGCCTGGCGTAAATGTCGTAGTAATGTCTGGCATAGCAGACATTGTACCGTCTGGCATATCAGTCGCTATAGTGCCTGGCATGACAATGGTGGTGGTTTCTGACATAACAGAAGTTGCAGTGTCTGGCATAACAGTCGTTGTCATGTCTGGCATAACACTCGTTGAAGGCTCTGACTTAACAGTCGTTATAGTGTCAGACATACCATTGGTTGTGGTTTCTGACATAACAGAATTTGTAGTGTCTGGCATAACAGTCGTTGTAATATCTGACATTACAGTCGTTGAAGTGTCCGGCATAACAGTCGTTACAGTGTCTGGTATAACATTGGTTGTGGTTTCTGACATGACATAATTTGTAGTTTCTGGCATAACAGACGTTATAGTTTCTTGCATAACGGTGGTTGGAATAACACCCTTGTCTGTAAAAGAAATAAAATTATATTTATACTATATTTTTTCGATATTTATATACGTGGTTGTTGTTATCGATTGATCAGAATCGAACAAAACGTGCAATTCGACATTTAATGTGTACATGAATCCAGATTAAATTCCAATTAAAGCTGAAATGTTTCCTCAGAAGGTAATAATAAACTGCTGTCTCTTCTTCAAAGATTAAAACTGTGATTAAAATTTTAGAATGTTACTTTATTTTAATGAAGATTGCACCACAGCAATTTCATATTTCATTTTAACGAAAAAATATTAATGTCTTTCACATATTTGGCTAATGAAACTGTGAGTATGTTTAACGCTGACAGCATTCGCTTCGTTAAAGTTCACATAAAATGATAATATGTAGACTAAACTCATAGAGGTGTGTTTCTAAAAAAATTCGAAATTCAACAGAGCAAAATTGATAACAGAAGGGGATCTAGAGCGGTCAGAAAATATTCATATTTTGTTTTTTATGCTGCATACCTGACAAAGTCGTTGTAGTGTCTGACATAACAGTCGTTTTAGTGTCTCGGGTAACAGAGGATGTAGTTTCTATCATAACAGTGGTTGTGGTTTCAGACGTAAGAGAAGTTGCAGTGTCTGCCAAGACCGTGGTTGTAATGCGTCGCATAACAGCCGTTGAATGGTCTGGCATATCAGTCATTAAAGTGTCTGACATATCAGTTATTGTGGTTTCTGACATGACAGAAGTTGGAGAGTCTGACATTGCAGTCGTTGTAATGTGTGGCATAAGAGCTGTTGAAGGGTATTGCATATCAGTCGTTGAAGGGTCTGGCTTAACAGTCGTTATAGTGTCAGGCATACCAGTGGTTGTGGTTTCTGACAATATAGAATTTGCAGTGTCTGGCATAACAGAAATTGTAGTTTCTGGAATAACAGTCGTTGAAGGGTCTGGTTTAACAGTCGTTATAGTGTCAGGCATACCAGTGCTTGTGGTTTTTGACATAACAGAAGTTGCTGTGTCTGGCATAACAGTCATTGTAATGTCTGGCATAACAGTGGTTGTAATGTCTGGCGTGACACCCTTTTCTGTAAAAGAAATTCTATTCATATTTATATTTTTTTCGATATTTGTATAACTTGGTTATCGTAATGTATATGAATCAAGATTGCAATACCAAGTAAATCTGAAATGTTTCATTAGAAGGTAATAATAAACTGCTGTCATTTTTTACAGATTACGATTGTGATTAAGATTACAATGTTACTTTGTTTTAATCCATATTTACCTACCTCACTGTAAAGTGCATCACTCATGGTATTCATTTGATAAATTCATCTAGTACATTTAATGACACAACCGTTCTATGCGTCAGTTACAACAGATGTTAATATTGAATACATTCATTCACGAGACTGTATTATTACAGGAGACCTTAACATCGTCGAATACCGAGAGGTAATAAACTTTCTACGCATAAATTTCTTCCTCCTTTAAATTTGACTGGAATAAGAGTCACAGGGTCATTTATGACGGTCATACTTTTAATTTCTAAATAGAAATTCTCATATTTGATTAAATTTTGTTTCGATAAAACACATTATAAGTACATTTATTGTAGTAGACAAAAGTCATTTTTCTCTGACGGTAACAAAATATAATTTTTAAAGATAAATTTACAGGACCTGTGAGGAGATATTTGATTATGTTTATTTCCTTCTCGATTACATCTTTATCCATTTCGGCAATAAAAGTTATTGACGGGTCGTTGAAATTCGAATGGATAGATATTGTGCTCCTTTAATAGCTTCTTTACTGTTATGAATCTCAGTTTATGGCAAAACTTCACAAGGACCCTTCTTGGTATGCTTTGATTGGCAAATTTAACAATTCAACCGGTACCTTGATTAGATCTTCTGTTAATAATAACAAATGCCCAATTCTGGACTAAAATTTGCATATTTCTTAAGGTTAAATTTCCACCAAAATTTTTGGCTCATTCAAACAATGTATATGTTTCTCAGTTGGTTTGTTTTGTCATTGTTTGTAGCAACGATGCCGATTTCGTGATCGCAATCTCCGTATAACTGACAAATTATTACGTAAAGGATTTCGTTACCATAAATTGATTTAAACCTTTAATAAATTCTTCCATAATTATAAAGATTTGGTATAAAGGTTTGAATGTACTTGTATTCATCTTATGAAACAAGGAATATCAGATTCTCCTTTATACGGAAACGTGGTAAATTAAGCCCGGAAATCGAAACTAAATCCATATGGTCTTAAAATTCTTTAAACTTATTCGTAAAGGATATCGTCAGAGCATTGGATATTTAAATATGGTTTTTATTGGTACTTATATTGATTTTATTGGGAATAGCTTAATACTGAACTAAACATTTTATAATTGTTATAACATTTTCTACTTCCTGTCTATCTATTTTATAGGCATTTGTACAACCCTTGTTTTCTTTGACATCTTTGATATTTAAACATTAAACACTAAATCCAATTGGACGTGTTTTTAATGACACCATAGTAAAGGGAAACTTTGTTTCCGATTGGTTGCTTTTGGGTTTTAATATAAAAATAGGAGATGTGGCATGATTGTCCATGAGACAGCCACCCACTAAATGATAGAAGAATAAAACCTTCTACAGGTCCCATTATGGCCTTCAGCAATGAACCAGAGTCCATACGATAACGGATCCGTAAAAGGCCCCGAAACACAAAATGTGAAACTATACATAAAAGACGACAATCGACCTAATCTGATGCAAATATGGTGAACATATAACAATAAATGACTAATAAAACGACAACCACTGGACTACAGGTTACTGGCTTGGGACAGGCACATTAGTATGTGGTGGGGTTAAACCAGTTGGTGTGCGGTCAACCCTCCCCCTAACCTGGGACAGTGGTGTGACAAAACAACAATAAAAACACACTATAAAATACGGTTGAAATGGATTTAACACTTGAGATCGATACTGGAAATCAATAACAAATATAATTAAAACTT
>JARWCS010376658.1:0-10063 GCA_034783895.1 Geukensia demissa
AGCGGCCCGGAGGGTTTTTGTCTCTTAGTTGGATACAAGGTCTCAATTTCTTGTCTAAATTTGATGGTTTGTTTCTTTTTATACCCCATGAAAAAATCAACATAATAGACCACAAGCATCATGACCTTACTATTACTGTTATTGAGATGAATGATATCAAAAAATGACCACGCCCTTATTTTTTAAACTTTTTTATTTTTCATCTTATTTTAACGGTTTTTTGCAAATGAATCCTTATGAAAAATACAATAATAGTAACTCATGCATATTTGACCGTATTGGTAAAAAAGTGGTCAAACAATGTGAATTTGCAGGAGATGAGAAAATTTTTATTTATCATCCTATTTTGATGGGTTTTTTTGCCTTTGATTCCTCTCAGTGAGAGCTTTCAGTAGTATGTCAACGGATTTTCTCTAGCTTTTACTGTTTTCGAGCATTTGTTACATTTGATTCCTCTCAATGAGAGCTGTTAGTGTATGTCGACAAATTTTCTCTATCTCTACAGTTTTTGAGGTAGAAGGGGTCAAAGTGGGGGCTGGATGGAGGGAGATTCGAAATTCAATTTCAAATAACATGGAAAAATTTATTTTGATGACGTTTTCTCCAAATGATCCTTATGAAAAATTTAACAAAAGTGACACCAGTTTTGAGGGTAGTACGAGTCAAAATGATCACTCATCCAGTCATATTAATGTGTCCAGCATTTTACTGTGTCTAGTACCTTACTGTATCCAGCACATTATTTTGTCCAACAAAATACTGTGTCCACACTTACCCAAAGGTTAATTTGTTCATCTTTCACATGTCAACTTGTTGTGGTCGTATCATGCTGGGCTTTCGAAACATCTGAATTTCATCTAAAAATGTATTTGAATTAGACCAGAAGGACAGATGTCAACGTCTAATAACAACAAGGATGACATCATAAAATGCAGAATTGACAAATCAGATGTGAAAACTTTAACACGGCTGAGAGTTTCAATTGACACAAGAACTATTCTAAAGTCCCAGGGAAATTTGGCGATCTGTGAGAATCCTACAATTAAAAATTCAGACCTAAAAGATACAAAGGTATTTAAAAGGTAAGTTTTATTTATGTATATTTTCATTGTTAGCCGTGGATTATGGTTTTTCACAGTCATGATAGATAAACATTTTAATTTCGTGAAAAAAAATTAAACTTAGTTTTAAACCGAGTGACAATTCTACACAAAACATAACGAACAAAATAAATTGTCAACATGGTGAGAATAGTTTTTTATTCTGTTAAGAGATATGAAAATTGAATATTGATAAAGGAAATACAAAAATGGTTGTTGTCAAAAGTATTTGACACCACAGAGGTCTGAAATAAAATCTTTAACAAAACAACTTTTAAGGAGACATTTTTCCTTATGCAGATATCGGTAGAGTTCTTTAGAACTTCAGATGTTCAGCAAAGTGTTCCCGTGCTAATGAGAATATAAGAACAGGTCAAAGATTTTAATTAGCTGTTTCCAGCTAATGAAAACCTGTAGAAAAACTCTGAAACTCGAAAATCTTGGAAATCAAATTTGAATTATGACGAAAGTGCTGGTTGCTGCAGAAACAAAACCATGCTTCGTCTCCATATAATAAACTTAAGGGGTATAAGTTCATTTTTATTATTAAATAAAAATTATTTTGCAATTGAAGTATTAATGGTTTGCCAGCAATGTCAAGTGTTAAGTACAAAGCATTTTAAAAGGTGAAAACAATCCTTGAAATAAACTTGGAAAACCCCTGCCGATAGAATTTCAGGAGAAAGAAAGTTTGGGAACCTTGTTCAGTAGTATTTTATGAAAATGTTATGACTTTGAATTATGTGTAAAAATAAGATTTGACATGATTGTCCATGGGATAGCCATCCACCAAATAGCAGTAGAATCTAACATTCTAAGGTCCCATGAAATTGTATGGTTGGGTTAAAAGCATTTTTGCGGGGACCTAAACTTTGATGACTTAAAAAAACAAATACGAATTAAAAAAAAATAGTTATAAGCCCTTAAACAGGAAAAGGTACTTTATGTTTGTTGTCAACTGTTAAAAATTAAACTGAGAGGTTGATTACGATTTGTAGATTGTTTCTGTATACATTGAAGATGTTCACCTATTAATTTGGTTGCATTTTATAATTTTTCCCAGATGTTATGAATGGTTGAACTAAGTCAAAGCAAGACGTGGACATTGACATTATGCTCAAATGGAGAGTAGGGGTCAGCGGGGGTATCATTAGTGACATCACAGGTCACAGTACCTCGAATTTATGACAGATATTGCCTCATGAAATAAAGAAATAATAAAGGCTTTGTGTTACTACAACTTTAATTTGCAGTGTAATGTTATGTGTTCTGTGTTTGTCTTTCGTTTAAGTTTTTTAGCCATGGTCATGTCTGTCTTCTGACTTTTTTATCTTCAAAATCCTTATACTGATGTTTTCTGTAATGCAGAACAGGTTTTATAAGAGGTCTTCCTATGTGGAAAAACTCGATAAACTATAGTTTTAGTACAAGAGTGTGAAATCATACTTTATACAAAGTTGTGTCCTCATAGATATAAAAAATAAAGTTTGTATTTATTTTATATTACAACATTTGTCAGTTCACATTACTTTCTTGAATTTAAATATTTACCGTTACAATCGTTTGGTGTTAATATTAACACTTCTTAGGTCGATAATAAAGTTTACTAAACATTACATTTTATAAATCATTGTCCATTTTCATGTTCCACTTGAAGAGTAGACACAACAGCTGAGATTCTCACCATTAAACCATTATTATTGTTAGTCATTGTTATCAAGAATTGATGCATATGTTGTTAAATATGATAGTTTCTCAGAGGTAATATAGAAAGGTCAAATATTATGAAAACAAGTGAGATTTCATATTGAATTTTATGCTTCTTTATGAAAATACAATTAAAAATATTTGGTTTCCAAATAGACCGCTAACGTTTTAAGATGACATGACATTGATTTAAATTAATCTTTATATTTTAGTGGTGGATCGAAAGTTACTTTTAAAGGCAGTGGTTTTAGTAATGTTGGTGAAGTCAGAGTTGATAATGTTGTAAGATTCATACTTTTATATAGTACAAAATTATCAATGTTGAATAAATATGGAAAATTTAGGTATGTTAGGTAGAGATGTTAGGTGCAAAAACTCATTGCAGGAAAAAACGAGGTAAGTACCCAAAAGTTCATTTTATGCTTATCTCTAAATGATTCACACGATTATACAAATGGAATTTTAGATTTTAATTTTTATTTATTTTTGTGTTAAATATTTTAAGAAATTCATAATTTTTAGTAACAAAATATCAAATAATGTGTTGTAATATCGGCCAATACAAAGAGATATATACAATACATCCATGCACTGGCCTCGTTAAAAGGCTATAATTGTTTATTATCAATTTGGTTCCAATTTATTATCTTTTGCTGTCAACAGGGTGTTAAGTTTCAATGTTGAAACTAAGAAAATACATCCTGGTTTTTTGTAAGATTCGTGTTACTCCATCTTTAGTTTTCAGTGTAGTGTTGTGTATTCTGTATTTTTGTTTCATTTCATTTTATTGGCCAAGGTCTTGTGTGTCTTCCGACTTAACGATTTCTGTCTGCCTTTTTATACTTCAATAAAGATGGGGGTCAAATATTTCTTTTTTTTTAACAAAATAGACAAAATCGTGATTTCTTTCATAAATTCTAAACATGAACTTAATTAGAGTTATAAAGTCTCGTTCTAAAAAATTCTATTGTTTCTGAATAGAAAATATATCTGCTAACCTGTATTAATTAATACAAGATTTACCTAAGAATAATAGTATTTTCCGCAGTTACCTGATCTTTTCCGATGTCATAACGTTAGGTTTTTTCGAGCGAATCCGGATACTTTAAATAATCATCTGATTAATTATAGCCCTAATGCATCAGTTATGAAGTGGTACAGCAACATTATATTGTTTAGAATTGCAGATTATTTGTTCTGTTCATTACAGGAAAAATTGTGTACAATAGATTCAGATGAAGAAGTGATATGTGAAACTCCCCCATATATACCATCTGATTTTGATAGGAGAAAAAGAGCAGCTGGACAGTATATTAATATACATTTTGACAATTTTCAAACTCAGTCAACCGTTTTCTATGTAGATAATCCAACATTCGAGGAACTTACAAATGTTATCGAATATAAAGACACACAGTCGACAATTTTTATAAAAGTATGTAGAACCAGATTGATACAATGTTCCCTATTATAACTACTTTATAAACGGATGTAGTTATTCCTAAGATCTAAGAATTATTTACAGAGAAATATATTATTAAAGTGTTAGACTTCCTGATTGACAAAATACTAGTCTATTTTAGTGGGTGAATTTTCCAGCAGATGTTTGACATTTCACAGTAATTGTGCTCCTTTACCTGACAACATGTTTATTTAATCGTGTGATACTGACTCTTCAAGTGCAGCTGCACAAGAGAGAGATAGAAATTTAGTCCAAAACGTTAATGTCAGTTTATTTTCAATGAGCAATTATATATTCGTTTTGATTTGGTAAATGTCTCCATCTCGTCTACCCAAAACGAGCGGAAAATTAAGGCCGCAAGCTACCTCTTAATCAAAGTTTGCAATTCTTTAAATTTTCCTGTTAAACTTATCTCTGATATTTAGTAGAATAAGCCTGTATCAAGTAAGTAAACTTTTTGCAGCTAGGCACAACAAGTTAACTTTAAGCTATCAGCAACTTCAACCATTGATGATGTTGGTGATCAGATTCTGCTGTTTTAACTTGTAATTTTTCGACCTTGTAAATTCTGATAGATGCACTCTTAAATGATCTGCATTGTTAAGTAAATGATTAAAAGCTGATTAAGAAATGAAGAATTTTCTGGAATGTGATACCAGTAAACCAAAGGTTACTGATACATATTCAAATTAAGGTTCTGCCACTTCAGGAATGTGAAAATAGATTTACTAGAATTGGCATTATGGAACTTTTGATGGTCTCTCCTAAACATTTCATGTGCTGTTATTTATTTTATTTTATGAAATATGATTTACAGGTTACAATAAAACTTTCATGATAATCACAGAATATTAATTTTTACAGGGAACTAACATATTAGAAGGGGCTAGACAGGTTGACTATGTCATACACGTAGGTCTGGATGGTAAATGTATCATACAGAATATAACAAATTTCCTCATAACATGTTTGCCTCCAAAAGAAGTGCCAAGGACTGACCAATCTGATGAGAATGTCGTTACTGTTGAGGTAAGCCCTTAATGAATAGTTTCACATTTTGTATTTCGGAGCCTTGTACAGCTTGTTCACAGCTGTTGTGCGCAGGACAGGAGAAACTTACCGTTCTGGAGCACCTAATTCCAATCCTGTTTTGTAAAGGAGTTCATGGATTCCAAGCCTTTGTTCATTTTGTTTTCGATTTATCGAGTTTGTTTCAAATTTTGCTTGTCTCTTAGGACTATACACATTTGATCTCTCATATGGGTATAGTTTACAGTGTTGTTGTTTCATGAACATTTAATGGTACATAAAGAATGTTAATTCGCCTTTACATTTATTAACTGAGAAAGTTCATTTTTAGGTGTTAAAGATTTTTGTCACTATTGTCATCTGCCACTTTGCATTGTAGACAGCAAAATGATCACTGAGACAAAAGGTGATACTGATACTTTTTGTTGTATCAAATATATAGAAAAATTACTATCTAGTTCACTTACAAAAATAAGGTATTGAAATATCAATTTTTGCTTTACATTAATGTTATTTTAGGATAGTAATTGCAGGATAACTAGATTATTTTCTCTTTCAATCTAGGTTCGAGTTGGGAGGATTCACGAACATCTAGGTTATATAAAGTATGTAAAAGCAGTGGCAGCTATGGTCATAATATGTGCTGTCCTTGGATCTGCTCTCTTCCTTGCAGTAACCGCTGTTGGTTGTACAGTGTTCATAATGAGACAAAAGAAAAAACAAGCTGAGAAGGATTTTCAAATAGAACTGCAGTCACGAGAAGAAAGGATTCGGGAGGCTAGTAGGGAAGGTAATGCATAATATCATATGTAAGGTATGTTTTATTAACATAGAAGCTTATCAAAGGAAATGGTATGGTAAGGGCATTCATTTGAACAATTATTATATGTTATCATGAAAGAACATGTAACCTGACCTAAAAGTCCATGTGTGATTTTTTCTCTTAATTAAGCGTCCGTCGTCGTTGTAAACTTTTCTTATTGCGATCAACTCATCTGAAACCCTAGCCCAATTTTAACCAAGCTTGGGAAGAATAATCTTCAAATGGCTTTTTCCGGAATCCCTGCCTGCCTTGAACGATGACCCCTGTTGTAATAAAAAAGGGTTGGTATATTCTAAATATCTTCTTGTCTGAAACTACTGAACCAATTGAAACCTTGCATGGTCGTCTATCAATATTTTGTCCAGCATAACTGCCCACATCCAAGATGGCCACCACAGTTAAACTTAGATTAACAAAGGACCATCTTGGAAATTCATTGAAAATATTCTTTTTTGAAACTACTGAGCAAATTGCAACTAAACTTTCATGGAAAGGTCGTTACATGGTCTTCTACCAAAATTTTTGTTCAGCATTCACGCCCACCAAACAAGTTGACCACCACAGTCGAACATAGAATAACAAAAGACACTATACGAATTGATTTCGAAAATCTTATTGTCTGAAACTACTGAGACAATTGCAACCAAAATCAGGTGGAAGGGTCCTTACAAGGTCCTGTACTAAAGTTGTGTCCAACAACCCTACCCTTCTTTAAAGATGATCACCATTGCTGAAAAAAGAAAAAAAGGTGATGGTCATTTAAAAAATCTTCTTGTCTCAAAGTAATTAGCCAATTGGAACCACACCTTGATGGAAAGGACCTTGCATGGCCTTAAACCCAAATGTGTCTGGCATCCTCGCCAACCGACCGAGATGTCCCCTACAACCAAACTTAGTTAAACGTAGGACCCAATGGGATATCCACATGAAACCTACTTAGTCAATTGCAAGCAAAAGTTAGTGGAATTGTCCTTAAATAGTTTTTTAACAAAATTTTGTCCGGCTTTCTCGCCCGCCATCCAAGATGGCCGCCATAGTTTAACTGAATTAAACATAGGACCCTATGAAAAAATAACTTGAAAATGTATTTTCTACTTAACTTTGTTGGAATTGTACTTTTTAAAAGTGGTGTTCCGTTTTGTCATTTTTCCCATGGTGCCATTTATCATGGCCGAATTATCTTAGCATAGTTGAAAATCTGACCCTATGAAAATTATCTTAGTAAAAGACTTCAGTTCAATTTCCTCAAAATATATCACTTTTTTCCAAACAACTCTGAGTAAACAAAGTTAAGTAAGCAACTACAAGCTCAAAGAGTCTCTAAAATTGCTTAAAAATCGAATTAATGGTTTTCACCAAACTAGTCAAAAAGCGTAACTATGGGCGTTTTGAATGTGTTCTTAAAAATGAATAATTCCACGATTTACCTTTCGTTCTTGACTAAAATATATATTTAAAAGTAAGGAATAAGGAAAATATGACAGAATGATAAAGACATCATAATAATGATACTAAATTTAATTCTTCAAATAAATAATGAGCTGGTTAAAAGTTGTAGTGGTCTGCAGTGGCGCTCTGAAATATGCAGGTTTTGTTTAATTTTAAACAAATTATATATATTATTTACCTTTGATGACATTAACATGACATAAAAACCAAATTGTAATTATAACTCATTGTGCTATGTTGGTTAATTTTACATCACGTTTTTCCATATTTCAGAATCTTCACTTAATTTGTAGTTTGTTTGGCAAAAAAGAGTATTAATTAGACCATGTCGTTTCTCATTTTTGATGAAAAACTTTTGGGGCCGATTTACTACTGAAGGCTCCATATGTCACTTTTTCTGTTACAGGTTTTGGTTTTGGGTCTCAATTAAAAAAAACTATTTTTCTTTTTATTATTCGGTTCCGATTGAACATCTAAAGGTGGGTTTTACACGATCAAACTTTTTCATCAAACTTTCTTCAAACTTTACCTGTGTACCTGTTTCCAACTCAGGTTTGATCGTGTAAACACCACATCAAACATGCTTGACAACACTTTTGACAACACTCCCAACTCTCAACCAATATTGTTAGATGGGGTGTTTACACTGCCCCACTCGAGCTGAAAACAGGTGCACAACAAAAGTTTGAAGGAACATGAGCAAGTTTGATGAAAAACGTTTGATAGTGTAAACGCACTTTTAGAATTTCATTTCTGAGATTCTCTAACTACTGGGACATGTATCAAGTGTTGAATGTGTAATATTACAGAATTTGCTGATGCACAGATGACTATTAAAGACATTAAAGCAGATCTTGTAACATCCAGTGTCCCTTATTTTGACTATCAGAGATATGCTTTCCATCAGCTGTTCCCGAACCAGGACATGGATACACACCCACTGCTTCATGAACCTATGGTGAATCAAATATATATATATTTTTTTAATTTGAACATTAAGATCGTTTGATCCATTTTGTCTGCCACATTTGCCATCCCGATTTTTAGGTGCTTGGTTTTTGTTTGATATTAAAAATCACAGTATATAGATTATATGATAATATGCTGTCAAACGACGTATGAATTTGTTATACTAGTGATATATCTGCGGTACTTAATACCATGAATATCCATATCAAGGTTAGTTATACAAAGGTGTGGAGAACTATAAAAAGATTTTTCACTACCTTAAGAAACAGACAGCATGATGTTTTTATTATGCATTTGTGGTTTCTTAACTAAGCATAATACAAAGGTAGTGTTTTCATATTATGCTATAGAAAAGTGGCAAAAATATCATTCATTCCCGGGGCCATGGTGACCGAGTGGTCTAGGTTGTTGATTTGAACTTACCTGTTCAGAGCACTGTAGCCTATCACATATACGGCGTCAGTTCGCGCCTGATTTTGTACTACATAAAAAGTTTGCGATCCATCCGTACCCATGTAATAAGGTTTGTCAATTACCTTGTACTTCAGTGATTCTGGTCGAGTACTCCCGTTTTCTCCACCAGTAAAACTGGTCTGAAATAATGTTGAAAAATGCGTAAAACACAAATTAAACAAACAATTATTTATTCCCATAAGTAAATGAAACGAGACTCTATTAGGTTACACAAACAAATCACTACAATATTATGACTGGTTGTGATATCTTTTTTGTATTTAATCTGTGAGTTTTAATCTGTGAGTTTTTCAAAATTTTATAGGGATGATACGAGTTCGACATGTCTAGTAAAAAACAACTAATTTTATTTAAATTTAAGTTTGTTTTGCTTTCACAAATTGTAAAAATGCTTTTAATGTTATCATTGTTTTCTTTCATTTAGTAAACTATTCAATGTCAAAATCAGATGTTCAACATTTAATTTAACAATACAATTATGTGATTAATTTTTTATGTATATAAATGATGGATTAACCAGATTACAGATGACAACAGAAAAGCCGTGCAGAAAGCTATGGATATGTTTGAAAAGCTGATGACTAACAAGTTGTTCCTGAAATCTCTGATCCAGACATTGGATAATAGAGTCAAACTTACCATGAAAGATAAGTTAGTGTTTGGTAATATCTAACAAATTGTTTCTAAAATCTCTGGTCCAGGCACTAGACAATAAAGTAAAACTCACCATGTAGAATAAGTTCAATATGTCCTTATTTCGTTCCAAAATAGATTACAATAGATTGTAGTCAAGCGGTTGAGATACAAACAATTATACATTAAAACCCCTGCATATTAGATATACATCTCTTAGTTGTAGCAGGAATTCGAAGATATCAAAGGGGCAAACAGAAAGACAGATAAGACCATGACCAACAACATGAAACAAAAAAAAACAAACAGAGAACACACAATACTATACTGAAAACTAAAGCTGGAGTGACACGAACCCTACAAAAACCAGGGTGAGTTCAGGTGCTCCGGAAGGGTACCCAACACCTGCTCCACTAG
>JARWCS010376689.1:0-10061 GCA_034783895.1 Geukensia demissa
GGATCATGATTATTCAGTTGTAGGTGAAGGGGCTCCTGGTGCATCAGATCCCATTCAATGGAGTACTTTTTTGCACAAATTGACAGTGAAGTTAAACATTGATTGTTCTCAGGCAGAAGATGAAACGGATAAGACTCATACTTCTTATGTGGCGTCTCGCTTAAATCCTAATAAACATGACAATAAGGTTAACTTGAAGTTACCCATGGAAGGGACTACAATTGACACTTTTAAAGCTGTGGAAAAGGAGGCTATAACAGGAAAATTAAAGAATAGATCCGTACGTCTAAGGGATGATAAAGCATTTATGGTGTCAAAACAAGATTTTACAGAGTTTTGCTCTCCTCCTAGACTGGATGACAATATTGAAGAAGGTTTGTCGTCTACTATGAGTAGTCGTAAAAGAAGTTATAATGACCGGAAAAGGTCTTCATATTCCTTGTCACCTTTTGAAAGAGAGATGGACAGCGATTTCAAGAAGATTGATGTTTCCGCACGTGCCTTGTTGAGGAGTATATCATATGGATCCTTGATTGCTAGTTATGTTGACACAGTGGATTCTGAGGAAGATAAAGTAGAAGCATGTACAGCTTTGGTTGCCTGTTTTAAGTCTATGGCAGATATGACTTCTCGTATTGTTGCCAATTCAGTTTTGAGCAGGAGGAAAATTTTCTTAAAGACAGTTGATTTTCAAAGCAAGGCTACGTCTTCAAAATTAATGAATTTACCTGTACATGGTCCACAGCTCTTTGGCGGTAAATATTTTGACACTTTACATTCTTCAGCTGAGAATATTAGGGATGCAAAAGAAACCCAAAATGTTTATCGTTCATCTTTTATGCCTAATAGACAGAAATATGATGACGGTGCTAAGAAAAAGAAAGTTCATTCAGAAATTGAAAAACCGCCGAAGAATGGGAGATTCGATAAGGATGTCAATGCTGGTTATCGTCAAGGAAGTGATTCAGCTTCTAATTTTCGTGTACCACACACAAAACAAGGAGGAGGAAAAAGTCCTTTTTTATGGAAGAACTTCTCCCAAAAACCTGTCCGCAAGTAATTTTATGTCCATCGATAAGTCTCCCGGTAGGAGCACGTTTGTTAAATTTCCACAGGCAGTGGACTCTGATAACTCAAGACAAGTTAGTGTTACAAATCGTAAGGAACGGATTAATGATAGATTTTATCAGAAAACCAACTTTTACAGGAGTAAAAGAAACAATTGTACCCAGAGAAGGTATAAAAAGGTCTTCTATATTAGAAGAGGTAAATATTTTGTTAAAAAAGAATGTGATCGAACCGGTTCCAAAGACATTGAAAAAACTGGGATTTTACAGCACGATTTTCCTAGTACCGAAGAAACAAGGAGGTCTCCGACCTATTTTAAATCTAAAACCATTAAACCAGTTTGTTGTTCCACATCACTTCAAGATGGAAACTCTGCGATCTATTCTAAAGAGTTTGAAAATTGGAGATTGGGCCGTAACATTGGACCTAAAGGATGCATATTTCCATCTGCCTATTCATCAGGATCACAGGCAATTTCTTCGTTTCAGTGTGTTAGGCAATCAGTTCCAATATCGAGCTCTGCCGTTCGGTCTCAAGTCAGCGCCAAGAATTTTCACCAAAGTCATGGCCGTGATAGGTGCCTTTCTGAGAAAGCAGCTGATTCATGTATTTATGTATTTAGACGATTGGATGTTAAAAAACCAGAACAAAGTATTGTTAACAAATCAATTGGGTTATGTTCAGAACTTACTGAAAGACCTAGGTCTGATAATAAATCTCGAGAAATCATGTATGATACCGACACAGACATTGAATTATTTAGGAGCAGTAATTCATTTGAAGGAGGGCCTTGTATTTCCCTCAGAGGAGAGATTCCAAAATGTATGTCAAATGATACACATGATGTTAAATTTGGACTCAGTCGAAGCACTTGCAATGTTAAGACTACTTGGGCTGATGGCTTCCTGCATAGATCTAGTTCCTTGGGCTCGTTTACACATGAGACCAATACAGTTATACCTCCTGGTATGGTGGAAACCATCTCAACAGGAACTGGACTACAAGATCCCATTGTACAACCCTATAAAACAACATCTTGTTTGGTGGCTGAACAGGACAAACTTTTTCAGAGGGGTGAGGTTGGAACAAGGGTCTGCTCAAGTGATATTGATAACGGATGCATCACAGCTAGGTTGGGGAGCTCATTTAAACACTCTTCACACAGCAGGTCATTGGCCAGATCATTACAGCACAAAACATATAAATTGGCTGGAACTGAAAGCTGTTCAGCTAGCTCTTCAAACCTTTGTGAAATTTGTGAAGGACAAGATTGTTCTTGTCAGGACAGACAATTCAACTGTTGTCAGTTACATAAACAAGCAAGGAGGGACACGGTCACCAGATCTTTGTTACCTAACCTGGGAGTTAATGAAATGGTGCATATCTCACAACATCGAAATTCAGGCTGTTCATATCCCGGGGAAAAAGAATATTCTAGCCGATGCTTTGTCGAGGGGGAAAAGAATTATACGCATGACAGAATGGTCATTAGACACGACAGTTGTCAACCTGTTATTTCAGCAGTTAGGCACTCCGGTGATAGACCTCTTTGCCACCTCAGTGAACAAGAAACTGCCTGTCTTTTGTTCCCCGATTCCGGAGGAAAAGGCAATATCTGTAGATGCATTGTCAATGAACTGGACAGGGATGTTCGCATACGCCTTTCCCCCACCGATAATTCTAAACAGAGTCTTACAAAAGATTCAGATGCACAACTGTGTAGTTCTGCTAATTGCCCCGATGTGGCCAAGACAGTCATGGTACAGTCTTCTTCTGGATCTGTTAATAGACTTTCCAGTAAAACTTCCTGTTCTAGAAAATCTTTTAAGTCAAAGAGGAGTGTACCATCCAGATCCAGCTGTGTTCAGTCTTGTAGCATGGAAAGTCTCAAGAAATCTTACATTGCAAAAGGATTTTCACCAAAGATTGCATCAGTTATTTCAAACGCCAGAAAACAGTCTACGCAAACAGTTTATAATGCAAGACTCAAGTTATTTAGTAGCTGGTGTCAAGAAAGGAATATCAATCCCGCTTCTTCAACTGTGCCTGAAATAGCCGAGTTTCTTATGTTTTTGCATTCTGTTAAGAAATGTAAACCCAGGACTCTAGCAGGTTATAGATCGGCAATTTCATTGATTCATAATTCTAAGGACAAAATTTCTATGAATTCTGAACTAAGAAACTTGATAAAAGGATTATTTAAGGCCAATCCAACTATCAGACAGTTAGCTCCAAATTGGAATTTACCATTAGTTTTATTGATGTTAACAAAAACTCCTTTTGAACCTTTGGAGGATTCAGAACTTAAGTTTCTAACTATGAAGACTGTTTTTCTAGTAGCTTTGGCTTCTGCTGCAAGAGTGAGTGAAATACATAGTTTTACAATTAATGAAAATCATTTTAGAAGGGAACATAATGGAATACGTTTATTGCCTAATATGCAATTTCTAGCAAAAACTCAAACATTGCTCAAACCTTGGGAGCCTGTTTTTATTCCTAAATTTGACAATTATGCAACAGATGATACTGATTTACTTCTTTGTCCTTGCAGAACTTTGCTGCATTATATCAAAAGGACTAAAAGTTTGCGAAAATCAGATAGATTATTCTTGACTTATCAAAAAAATCACCATGTAGAGGCATCAAAAGATTCAATAGCTCGTTGGATTGTGCAAACTGTAAGATATGCATATGAAAATGCAGACTCTGAGATTTTACAAACAGTCAGAGCTCATGACACAAGGAAATTATCTACATCATGGGCTCTATTTAATGGATTATCTTCAGAAGAAATTTTGAAAGCTGCGCACTGGGCTAGTGAAACTACATTCACATCCTTTTACCTGAAGGATGTGCCTGACTCTGATTCTCGTTTTGCTAGAGCTGCAATTCTCCAGTCAGCGAAAAGACAAAAGAAGAAGTATTAAGGTAGATATAAATCTTTTTCTTTGGATTTATTTGTTCTAGTACTTCTTCCTCTTTCCCACCACCATGGGTTTTTGGTCTGTTATGCTGCAAATTCTTTGCAAATGTTTCAGACAGGTAAGTACAGATTTTGATATAAACTAAGGTTTTTTGCCGGTAAAAACCTTGTTTACGATAAATCTGTACTTACCTGTCTGACCCATCCCACCTCCCCTCCTGAGGAAGTATTTGTAACTTGTTGTTTAATTTCCGCATCAGGTAAAAGTGATCTTTATTGTGAAGATCGTAAAGGGGAGATAAGTTAAAAGTTAGCGATTGTATGGGGCTACTAAGGGGTATTTGCAAATGTTTCAGACAGGTAAGTACAGATTTTGATATAAACTTATGAAAACCAGCTTTACCATCTTAACAACTTTGCATACACTAAATATTCGCAAAAAAGATAAATTCGCAAATAACATCACTCGCGAAAAAACGCGACAATATCGTGTTCGCGAATATATCCTGTTTTACAGTATGTTTGCAATTTGTATGTTTGGGATGTCCGTATCAAATACAAACTACAACATCTCCTATCTCTACTTATTTTCTAAGTTTGGATAGAGATTACCGGATTCGCAACGATTATCAAACAATTGTTTTCTTGACGGGTGACTGAAAAATCATTTCACGATATTAAATATGATTATTGTCAAGAAATCTGTTGAACACATCGTAAGGAAGAAATATGTTCACGTCAGAATTATTTTAACATGGTGGCAAATGACCAATTAGTAAAACTGAAAAATAAAAACAAAACTCATGTTATGCTATATGAAGGGAAATTCGAAGATACCAAAGGTGCAAACAGTTATATTTCATTGTAGATATAAACATTCATGACATTGTTAATTTTAGACAAGATGATGAATTGTTGAGCTTGAACAACGATGATGTTACGATAAAGAATCACAATGATATATGTTCACACATTGCAAAGTTACCAGCGAATGGCAATGAAGTTCATGAAATGGTAAGTTGTTTAAATTTGTTTGCTTTAAGCAACAATACTAGTTCTTGTTCATAAAAAGATACCGTTTCTAAACTTCAAATAATACTGAACTTCTGTGTTCAGACTTTTGTTACTATTCACGTAACAACTTTTTAACTTTCTTTTATTAGAAGGGGCATGGCTTTTCATCGTATTGTGTTTTCTCAATACGATAAGATACTTGAAATTCTTATCCCAATATATGAAAACGATACGAAGACGAACAATCTGAAAAAAGGCGAGAATAATTTTATTTAGAGCATGAAGGACATTCATATTTTTATTTTATTAAACACAATACACTAGTGACCTTTAGTTTTATAATGAAGTCAAAGATAAACTATTGCAAAGGTCTTTTCAAAATCAGTCTTAAGAAGGACGTTAAGAATCAGAAGTAACAATGCCGAATAAGTTTTAAAGTGCAACATAAAAATGTCTTAAAACACAGCGAAAGAATGAAAAGGAGTTAACCTTAATTTGTCTATTGCAACATCATTAAACATATGATATCATCAACAATCCAGCAGTTATAATAACCAAGCTCTGACAAATAAATATTTAATCCCTACATGTTACAGTATCAAAAAAGAAATGATTATTACATCTGGATATACTTATAGAATTATTCCCATTTTAATTTTTAGACAAGTTTTAACCATTAGTTAAATTTATTGAACAATTTTTCAAAAGAACTACATATTAAGCCAAAAATATTTTTATTATGTTGTTCAAGGTTAGAAAACTTCATTTGGCTGCTGGAAAAATCCCAGCATAGAATGGAATTATATTCAAATCTTAAATATCGTTAATTTCAATGCTCATATTTTCTCCAAGACAAATATTAAGAGTTTTAGAGCCTTTTATGACCTATTTCCATATATGGTAGTAATCTTGATTGTGCAACATTGAATCATCATTCCCGATTCCGACCTAAAACATATTTATGATGTTAACGTAATGTACTTTAAAAAAACAACTAACTAGATATATTTTGAGTTAGATTTAGATTTGAATTTTACTTGTATCAATATGAAAAATGTTAAGACGTAATTTTTGACTTGAATTACTATATCAAATACCGTATTCAATAACATTTTAAAATGTTTTAGGAGTATCTGAGGGCCAACGAGACGATAACGAAAATAGAGTTCACACTTCATCTTCTGGGTATGTATACATCTTGTTTATGAACTCGAAATTGGTATCAAAGACTGAATTGATCAAGTGTCTTTTAATAAAGAAAAGTTTGAATCTTTTATTATATATTTTGAATATCTTAGAATACTGACCATAAAAAATGAACGATATAGAGCAAATATCAAGATGACCACACAATGTCTCAACAAAATAATGTAGAAATGCCACGATCTAGATGTCTCTACTTGGCTCTTCAAAAATGGTGCAATCCAACATCCTGTAGTGATAATCAAACCTACATGTTAAAGGATTGATTTAATTGAACAGGCAAAAGTACTGTTCCCATTGAGACTTGAACGAAAAGTGTTACCATAAACTGAAGTATGTAAGATGAAAAAACCGCGATCAATCAATAATCATTGAAAACTGACCCCTCAGACCTAAAACCTTAGTATCGTGTGCTTATAAAACCACAAAATAAAGACTTGAATGCGTCCTAGAAACTGGCTATGTTCAATTGAATTGAAACTGATCATGGTCAACTGAATTAAAACTGACCATGGTCAACTAAATTGACAGGATAGACTTGTTACACGGGACACAAGATTACATATTGAATTAAAGTTTATTTGTCAAAGCTGTCTACTTGTTGGCACTTTCAAAATTAATCATTTTTTTCCTTCTTTAATTTTTTTCTGTAAAAATGTTTATGATTACTTCAAATTGGTTGTAATGCAACGAACAGAACGGGTGTTAGCCACTTTTTGCTTCTTATTTCATCTTAACAGTGACGAATCGAAAGTGGTGCTCAACTATTTTCAGAGTCGGAAAAGAAAATAAACAAAATTCCCGGAAAGATAAAGCAACAAATATTAGTAGCTTTGAATGGTAAAATGGTTATTGGAACGATGGATAAAACATATCTACCCACAAGGAAAATATCTATATCTTTCTAGCAGATGGACATTTTATAACTACCGACAAGGAAGTTCCTGAAATTTCAAGAGATAGAAAACTGACCCAACTTATTCTCCAATTAGATCCACACTACAGAAATATTTTTGTATAGTTACCCCTAATGATTTATGTGCCATATTATATTTACTTAAAAAACATTTACATTTTTTCACTTCCCATATTTTTGAAATTCTATAATATTATTTTAGGTTCAGCTATAGTTGGAAAGAAAATTAACGAAAAATCACAACCTAGCAATTCTTGGAGAGGAAAGAGGTTCATATCTGTAAGGACAGGAGGAAACTATAAATACATGCAAGGAAGCGAAAGGAACCAAGTGTTATTTTCGGAAGTTGTCATAGCACAGCCCGGGAAAACTATTGCGGATTTTCACAACTGTATGTTATCTATTATTAATATTTTTTTATATTTCACATACTCGAAAATCTTTTTGTATTTTGCGTTACAATTCGGTAATATGATTTGTTTCCGTAGCGTGCAAATTTTTAAAGGAATACAACTTTATGATTTAGTTTTTATGATTATTTGTTTTTATGAAATAAAATATACAAAATCTACATTACATTTAGGCCATTTTATGGAAATAAGAAAACGAATTGGAAGAAGAATGCAAAGAAGATATATGCTAGAATCCCGTGCAACATATTGGCATGTTCAAAATAATGGCAACATAGTGTTCGAAGTAAGTTTGTTGTTTTCGTCTGATACTCATGTTTAACACCAACATATTAAAACAATTTGAAGATACCAAAGGACCAGAACTCGTTAGATCAGAAGACAGAGAAAACCATGACCAACAAAATGAAACAAAAAAGTAGTATACAAAACACTACACTGAAAACAAATGCTGGAGTAAAATGAACCCTACAAAAACACGGATGGGTTTAAGTGTTCTGGAAGGGTCAGAAACTTCTGTTCACCCGTCGTGTAACTCATTAGTCAAGCTGGTGTTTAGTCACAATCGATATTATACTCTTTGGCAGAGTTTGTTGGAGCGTGTAAAAAGGTTGTGAAAGAAAAACTGTCAACCGTATTATTATAAAATAGTGTTTATTTTTTTAGATTGAAAAAAGTGCAAATAACTTGCAGTTATACTTCTTAGCAATCGTGATGTATTTTAAGCTGCGCCGACTTTTTAATTCGCTTCTTGATTTTACATTATAGAATTAGCCATTTGTTTAGCGGAAGTGGCTCTTTGCACGCGCTAGCACGAGACCGGGAGTAAACATTGTTAACGCAGCGTAATAATTAAGTACTTTAACTAAGAATAAATACCCTGCAAAAATGCATAATGGCGCGGCTGAATGGAATTTTAAATGTAAGTCTTCTGACATGTATTTCAAGCGGGGGTCCGAATAAAAAAAAAATGTGCGCAATTTTTCAAGCTACTTCATACAGGCCAAACTTCAGCGCTCCCGCCAGAAACAAAGATGACCAACCCTCAACGTTAAATCCCCTTAGAGAAGTTTATGGGCAGATAATAGTATGTAAAACTCTTTCGCACAGTGTTAGTTCTGGACCGTTAACCTTGGGGTAATTCTTTCTTTTGATTTATAATAAATAAAAAAGCGGAATCGCCCGAAATTCGCACTCCAGAAAAGCTTGACATAGAGTATAGTCACAACTGGTATAGGAACGATTTGCTGTCTCGACAGAGGGGAGATATCCATTGTCATTTTCGTATCGAACAATCAAATCATGATGGCGACCGAGTGATTACTTAAATCTTTCCACGATAGTATCTTTGGTTCAGTGGCCTTCTTGTTAGAAGCAACTCTCTGTCAGTATAGTGATAGGAAACACTAGGTCCGGAGTAGCGTATCAATTGAGAAATATACACTATGAGGGTTGCTTTTACATTAATGGAATTTTTACAACGGAAAAATAAGTTTTCGCTCTTCTAGTCACGGTTCCGTATGGAACTTACAGTGATGAACCCTTGTTTATTGAGCAATACCAATAAACCTTCAGTTTTCACGTATTTCTGATTAATGGCACAAATTATCCGAAATCTTTTTGCAATTCCCTAATTACGTTTATCTTAGTGTTTGGTGTTACATGTTATTGTCTTACATTGGATGTTTTCTCCAGTTTCTTTAATGATTTTTTTTCTCGCACATGAATTAACAATGAGTGGTTCATCAAATAAAAGCAAGCAGTATCTTGCTTATGTCGCGAAGATGGTAATGATTTTACCGTTAGGTATGGGTTTCCGGCTATTTCTGGAAGAACTTACATCGACTTTGAAGTTGAAGTACAGCTGAAATACATTGTGAATTTTATTTTTATATTGTTTTGTATTGCATCATTTACCATTATCAATCCAGTTTAACGGTACCGTGTACATTAAAAAGTGTGGTATGTTTGTCATTGACACAGCCATCAAAAATTGATAAATTAAAAAGATCTGCAGTTTGCCTTAAAGTTTTCAAATTAAACAAATATTCACACCATAAGGCAAGCTTTAAAAGGCGTCCAAAAATTAAATGTTATAAAATAAAAATGTAAAACTCACCGACAATTCGTTCAGAAAAAAATTAGCAGCGTGTTTGTGCATCGCAGCAAAGCCTAGTGAAAGCAATATTTTAGAATCGGGTATTATCAGTGCGATCAATCAAACAATGCATAAAAAGAGGATAGAAGAAGTCCCATAAATTGTACAACTATCAATCAACAGATTACCGAGAAAAAAGCTAAATATTTACCCAAACCTAATGAAAGAACAACATCCAAGCTAACTTACTTGACTGGGTAGATACATGGTAAAAAAGAGTGCATTATTTACTGGATCTATTCGTTACGTCATCTATCTTTATATAAAAGTAATTTTTTTTTGGTGAAAGTGTTGAAAATTCATTTTATATAAGTATTTTTTTTCATATACATCATTGTTATATATGTTTTCTTTTTAAGGAATGTGATC
>JARWCS010376700.1:0-10061 GCA_034783895.1 Geukensia demissa
TGATGAGACAATTTATTTTGGGAGGTAAATATTTTTTTTCCATTTTGTGATACATGTAAGTAAATAATGAAAACTTAGTTTCTTTCAGACTTGAACATACTGTACATGAATTTATAATTTCATTTAACAGTTCATGTGTAGATACATTAATAAATGCATGTTTTAAACAACATCTAAATGCAGTCTGACCTAAATTATTGATGTGTACAGGTAGGATAAGAATTCTAAGAATCGCCTTTTACTGAGAAACTTGATCTGTTTCCTGATAATACCAACATACACATGAATATATATGTGCATGGTTTATAATCACACGACATTCCTTTTTATAATAAAACAAGTAATTAGACTTAAAAAAAATATAAATGACCAGTCAATTTGATATAAATTTGTTTATAGAAATGGTTAGCACTAAATACATTTTATAATAATTTTCCAACTTTAATCATATCAAAGAGTAAAAATCATGTAACTATATTACCTAATGGCCCTTTTGATATTTAATTATATTAAAATAATATACATGTATTTTTAGTTATCTTTATATAATAGATTTTAGGTGTATTTCTAAAAATAGACCAATTTTAATTCCGTCTAAAAATTCCGTCTAATATTAATGTTTAAGCGGATTAGTGAAATCCGGTTAAAGAGACTGCAATCCCGCCTGAAGAATTACAGGCGGATTTTTTAGGTGGAATGAATTCCGTCTAAGAGAAGCGGACTAATTTACATATTTCGCCTTAAAATCCCGGCTGGATTCCGCCTGGAATGCACCTAAGCTTTCCTTTGTATTTGACTTATCTTAAAACTGTTACAGAATCTGTCTAAATTTTACGCCTGGAATCCGTCTTAAATACAGGCGGATCTTTTCGTACAGTCCGGGTATCACACTGTGATTAAGCATGAACACCTCACAGTATTAGAGATTTGTTTGAAGTATGTGGTAGTTTTCAATGACAAATATCCTTTTTATTGAAGTTAGCACATGGACCACTTATCAGAGAACAACCGTTTGATCATCATTTTTCATTTCATTGTGAGTGGGATTACATTTACAGGCATTAAATATACTCCATTTTAAACTAGTTGGGCCAAACTTCTTTGTTACTTGTGCAAGTTCAAGAAAAAATGTGTTGTGTTTTTGTGTAATTCATGTGTTTATGTTGTCCATTTCTGGTATTAGATCTGTAACTTTTTAAAGTTGTCCTGTTCATTTTTTTACATTGTATTTTTAGGTTAAAGCTGTTGTGCTTGATCCATCAAATGAATTTAATGTAGACAGGACACTGACCAAAGATGATGTACAGAAATTGATAAAGGTATGCAATGTATAAATTCATATAGTTTCATAAAACATGGGATTTGGAAATTAATCAACTGTCTGTTTCCAGTGATTTTGTCAATTTGTCAAAGCTGTTTTTGATATTCAAACCACCTGTTCACTCCAGGCACCTGAGGCTGAATGATCTCTAGGGCTAAACCAACAGACCTGATAGAGCACAAATAGGGGTGACCCTCCATTTTGTTTTGGTGATTACCAGGTTATAATACGGAAAGTCTGGCCATGGACAATAGTGGCTGATGTGTTTGGAGAATGCCACTCTTTCTCTTCATCTAAAACATTCCTTTTGTAGATTTTGTAAAAGATGAGGCCTATATCCGTAACAGAATGCTACATTTTCATCCCTACTTATCCCTCCTATTTTCTGGTGGAATAGCAGTTGCCTTATTGTGTCCTTCCCCCACCAACTTTGTTCTGTATATTTGATAATTTTTTAATTTATTCTCATCCTGAATGTGCATGAAATGTTTAGTGCTGGGCATTAACCAACCAACAATATGGCAGTCATAATCAACCAACTTGTTCACTTGCTTCTGACAGTTCTTTGTCCAGTTATTCAAAGAGCTCTGTATATCTATTGATAAAAAAAAGTTACCTGGGCATTAAACATTAATCATCTGTTGTATGTTTTAAGCAAGCCATTATTTTAGTTAATGGGATAGGTGTTGATACAGATTTTAGATAACAGCAAAAAATGATTAAAAACAGATAAGAAAATTGTTCAGAACTTAATTAGTGTCATGTTTTTAGAAATAGATAAAATCTGTTTAAGAAATAGAGTAGGTTCATGCATTGTGTTGAATTTGACTTACAGATCTAGTGACCCAAAGTATGTATCACTTATTGAGTCTTTCATGTTTTTCAAAAAGAGTAAAATCTGAAAACATGATTTAAAAGGGGTTAAAGTATTAGTAGGATTTACTGTTCAACATTTTTAAAAATGGTGTAGTTGTTTGCCCTGTATACTCATTGAAAAACTGTTGATTTTAGTGAAAAAAATATTTCTGACACCAAATTTTTGCAGTTTTGGCCTGATTTTGTTTAAGAATTGCATAAATTTATGCAATTAGTTGTAAAAATCTATCATAATATTTTGCATTTACCAAAATTCATAAATCCTGTGTGCAGAAATAGTTGCAATTGGAAAGACCACAATTAACCCATTTCTACATTATACAAGTGGAGAAAAACTAAGGATTTTAATAAAAAATCTGAAATATACAAAAGTTACAAAATCTCATCCATATTATATTTTGTAAAACAGTGGAAAATTCCTGTTAAGGTTTTTTCCAAGATTAGTGGAAAGTGACTCAGTTATATAATAGAAACATACTTTAGCAGTGATAGCTTTTGTTTCATATTTATTACAAATAGGATTGGGTCTTATTTTCATTTCCATAATGGATTTGGTTTGACAAAAACTGATAGTGTCCTGAACTGTTATTAACATTTCAGCTATGTGTGGATCGCTTGATGGATACAAGGACTCCTTCCCTAGACACAGTTAAGATGCAGGTGTACTTTGATATGAATTATACAACAAGATGTAAGTGAATTAGATTTTACACCTGATGCAAGCTAGAAGGCTGACAATGAGCCTATTAAAATGGGGTAAATATCTTAAAATAATCAGCAAAATTACAATGCTCAAGCAACATGAATGAAATAATCATTGTAAGAAACATTCGGCTGGAATACCATCATCAGTGTGTCACTATTTATCAAATATTTTTATCAATATTAATATAGAAAATCTTTATTCCACTCATAAACATATTATTAAATATAGTTTAATGTATTTTATTGATACAATTATTGTGCCCATTATCAATCTTCAGCTGATTTTCTTGAGGAACACAGACGAGTTTTAGAATCCAGATTACAGCCTGTGATCAGGGAAATAACAGACAGTAGAGCCAGGACACGGGAGGAGCTTGAAAGCTTGTATCGTAAAATTGTTTCTGCTGTATTGTTAAGATCTGGTCTTGGTAGTCCAACTGACATTGCAGTTGTAAGGGAGGCAACTGCAGCATTACAAAGTGTTTTCCCACAAACAGAGTTAGGAACATTTATGTCACTGACAAAGCGTGACAAAGAAAGACAACTTCTTGAATTAACCATGATTGTGACTGGTATTCGTTTATTCAATAAAGAATGTGGAAAAGGAGGAGAAGGAATTGATGATTGTAAGTTAAAATAAAGCAGTGTGAATAAATGAAAATTGTTCAAAGTAAAAACAATATATTGTTATTACTATCTTTCTTTCATTTTTTTAAGTCACTGTTAACCATCTATTTGTGTGTGATTTTTTTTCAGGACCTGCAAAATTGCAAAAATCAGTAATTTTTTTAATTTAACATGCTTAGATTGTGGCAAAATCTAATTGCTGAATTACCAAGGTTCATGAGAAATTTTGGTTGCAGCAAAAATAATTTGGTTTACTGAATGTATTAATTAGATAAATATTGAAGCTTAGACTTTATCTTAGTCAATTACCTTATCTGAAATGAAACTTTGAATATTATGTTGAACAGCTAATTATTTTTAATTTATTTTTTATTTAAAAATTCAACATGCTTTATATTTTACATATTTTAACAGAGTAAAGATATATTTTTTTTCAGTACCAGCCATATTGAATGAAGCAGTACCAGCAACCACACAAAATGTAGATTCAGAAATCCAGTCCACTTTACGAGCAGCTACTAAATATACAGGTTAATAATTTATGTAATAGACTTATAAAATGTAAACCATCTTGATATGTCTACATTTGGAAGCAAAGTTCTGATAATATGTTGATGGTGGATAGGGAGAAGACTTATTTACAAACTATACTTTGGGAATTTCTACCTTATAAGTTCATGGTTAAGATATAATTAAAGATGAGGCATCACCATGAAAAGAATGAGGCTGGTAAACTTTATCATTTAGAAAAATGTGATGTGGTATGACATTAGGAGAGACAGCTATCCAAAACATCAATTACAAACATCTACAGACTTTCAATAATGGACAAATACCAACACCAATTATAAAATGTGATGATATTTAAATGTTACAACAATTATATGGCTTGAATGGTAAGATATTAATATTGCAAAAAGACTGAATTGGTGTCAATGGTGTGATTAACTATTATAAACATTACTACAACAAACAGTAACTATATTCTGTTAACTAATCTTCTCTTATCTATTTTCAGCATTGATAGAAAAAATGCAGTCAGGGGAATCCTCTGAAGGCCCATCAACACAGTTATTAAAGGAATCATTGATCAATACACGACAACATGAAGCTTTTCTTAGAGTTATATTAGTAAGTATCTTGTAATTGTTAGTGAGTTGTTTTTCATTTTAAAATGAATGTACTTATGATGGTACATCATATTTGATCTAGTTGTTCGTATGTATCCTACTATACTCTAAGTCAGAGTTTGTTTTAACAGATAAACAATTCATTGGAATAATTCTTTTCAGCAATCATGATTTATTTTAAGCTACACCAAGTTTTTATTTCTCTACAGGGGCTTTGTATAGTAAAATTCACAATTTTTGCCAGAGACATTGTTCTTTGCAGGCACTAGCGGGAGACAGGGTGTACATTAATTCAGTAATTAAACTAGGGTGAAATAACCTGCAAAAATGCTTCGAGGCATGTCATAGTAGAAATTTTAAAAGTAATTCTTCTTATATTTAATATAATCACAAGAGAGGGTCCCAATGAAAGAAATGTACACATTTATTTAAATTACTTTATCTAGGTCAAACTTAAGCGCTACTGCAACCATCATCGCTAAATCTCTGTAGAGAAATTCAGGGGCAGATAATAGTATGCTAAACTCTATTGCATGGTTTAAACAAAATCTGATAACCATAGGATATTTTTCTTTTTGATTTAAAATAAATACAAAGGCTGATACACACAAATAATTGAATTGAGGTTGAAAATAACACTCCAAAAATGCTTGACATTGAGTATAGCTAGATTGGATTTTTTACCTTAAAGTGGAATTAGCAGATAATTTTTTATTTATATGAGAGTGTTGCAACCAACAGATATAAAAAAGGAAAAATGATTGGATTTTAATGAGACAATTAAATGCCATGCACTTGTACTTCCAGTAACACCTTGAACAATAAGAAAAATTTGTGAATCACCAAAGCCCCTTACAGATCTGAACAGCAAGTAATGTTCAGACTAAAACATGAACCAGTTTTATGTTGTGATGATTTTGCATCACAATAATTTACATAACATTACAAGCTAAGGAAGATCACATTTTTTCAGAATGATGTCATTAGTTGTGCTCACCAGGTAGAATCCCTAGAAAAACAACTGGCTACGAGAATGGAACAATTACAAGCCACAGTCCAGTCTAAAACAGCTGTACCAACAGCTCAGGTTTATGTAAGTCAAATCTATATTTACTGGTCCTTTACATATTATTATATAAGTCATGTTATTGACAGGAATATATAATTCATGAATTTGATAAAGCACCATGGCTGAGATGTTAGATATAAAGATAGTGTTCCATATCATTCATTCCTATAAATACTACATATACATGATTATGTTTTCAGCCTCAGTTTATCCACTTGTCACAGTTATGGAGTGGTTTCCAAGATGAAATGGTTTTACTTAGTGTCCTCAGTAATATTCTGGCCAGTCTGGAACCCTTTACCAGAGTAAGTTCAGATTAATTGTGAAATAAAACATGATAAAACGTTTTAGAGATCATAAGATGTTGTCTAATACAGTTAATATTTGAATTCATCTGTTTGTATAGATCTTTGCAATCATTATTGGTGTCTCCATTTTTTGCTGAATATTGCAGACTTTTATTTGTGTTTAAATTACTACTTTTAAGTTTATTAATAGTAAAAAAAGAATATCTCGTTAAGGAAATAAATATTTTAGTCATCATATCTCGATACTCCTAAAACAATGGCTGTTAATTCTGTTTTGTTGAAAATATATGCTTATCTGTACATTTGGTTTGATTAGTTCTACTTAAAAAAATTTGATTTCCAGGAGGAGAGTAAAATCCAAACTTATTTTGAAATACGAGTTTTCCAATATGTGGTGAATTTGGATATGCTATATGCACATTTTAAGGGGTAACTTCTCATCATCAGCACTAAAACCAAAACATTGTAAGGCCAAGATCCAAACATAGTAAAATGGTGTACTCATATCCAAACAAACCGAAATAGGCAGCCAAATCAAGCAGGAACTCTTGATAACAATGATTTTAAATATGAAAATATTTTACATATACTACAATAATAGGTAGCATACTTGTATTTTATTTTTTACAGGGACACAGAGAGTTATTTACTGATGAAATACTGAGCCCCTTCTTGGAGGGAGCCACTATTAAAACAGATGAACAAAGAATTCAGGAAGTAAGTTTAAATTCAGCCAATACATAATTACAAGACTAGATAATTAGGGTTAAAAGGTAGCCTCATTTAAAAGGTAAAAACAAACCAAACATGTCTATGTCAAGGGACAAGTTCTCTTGGGAGTTTTATTTTCTTTTTGTGCATTCATATATTTTACATGTTTAGTTAATATAATAAAGACCATTCTGTCGACATAAGCATCTGATTTCTATAAATAACTAGTTCTCACACATTATATTCAACTCTCATTTTGTAAAACACATAAAAATCACATTTTTTTATTTCTTGGAAATTTGTGTTGCTTCAAACATGTACACGTAAAGATTAAAGATACAGTATTCAATCTAATGGATACAGAATAAGTATGTTTAAAAGAGAGAATTTTATGTCATTATAACTAATATTCTTGTTTAACATACAGATTATTTCTAAATATAACTTTTTGTTTTCAGACAAAAGGAGAGAAGATAAATCCAAATGATTATAAAGATTTTGATTGGTTGTTTCCAGATACTACAAAACATTTCAATAAATTACCACTACAATATAGGGTAAGTTCCAGATACTACAAAACATTTCAATAAATTACCACTACACTATAGGGTAAGTTTCAGATTCTACAAAACATTTCAATAAATTACCACTTTAATATAGGGTAAGCTTATTTGTTCCTGTGTAATGCTTGTAAATGGTTGGTTTCATTTTTTATGTGTAAAATTCAATCATATTGATAAATTGGTAAATCTGCTATTATTAATTATTGGGTATTTTGAGTTGAAATTCACCAACTAAAGTCAATTGACATGAACAAGACCATTGTATAGTATACTACTGAAAGGTGTGCAACAAGGTATTTAATGGAAAATGAATCCTAATCCATTAAAAGCTGCAAAGGATACTTAAAAAGAATATGTAACCCATTGTTTTGGTCACTTCTTGTAAAAAGTTTGTTGCCAGATTTCCCACAGTTTGATTAGATTCCATGAACAATATATTGTTTTAGAGTGCTGATGATAGGAATAAAACCATATGATTGTAATTTTTTTTTGGTCATATAGATATTATCCAGGAGGAAATTTTCAAAAGCTGTGACTTTTACACAGTTAAAAACTGTACCTGTAAATTAAAAAAAGAAACACTATACAATATCATTTTATGCAAAACTGTAGATACAATGTTCTGTTGCAGGGATACTGTGCATGGGCGTTAGCTAAATTTGACAGATTACTCTTACCAAGCAACCCAGATATTGGAGTTCTTAGATACAAAGATCATTATTATGCATTCAGTAGTAAACAAGCAGCAACAGAATTTGCACAGAACCCTGATGGGTAAATTACTTTGCATTTATGAAAGCGTTTTACAACTAGAGATGTTTTCTTTACATCAAAATAACACGTCGATAATGGAAGAAAATACAATGAGTGAAAACATAAACAATAACATATATGGTAAAAAATAGTTCTGTTTTTTTTTAATTAAATACAAGAAAAAATATAACGATTGCTCAGAACTTAATGTCAGACCTGAGTTCTCTGTGGTCAGAATAATTTGATACTGTAATGTAAAAAGGTTTATGTATAAAAACAAAGTCCAATTAGGACATGCAAAAAAAAAAAAATTAAGTATAAACTTCTCAGGCACCCCTGCTTCTCTCAAAAACCTGTTGCCTCCACCAATTTTTTGTAAGCAAAAAAAGATTTGATGACAAAACCTTGAATTTTTACCATTCCAATACCAGTTTCTGTTAAAAATATAGAATATCATTTCTAATCTGTTTAAAAAAAGTAACTTGATGTCATCTTTTTCTCCTTCAATGTAAATTCATGTTGGAAAGTCCTTGTTCCTTGGACTGTTTAAAGTGTTCTGTCGAGTGACAAAACACTAAAGAATTTATGTTCATTTATCTGAAATATGTTGAAAAAGATAAATTCACGTTTTTTTAAAATTTTGTCCCAGTTATTAATTTTTTGGTCATTCCACTTCAAAAGTGGATTCACAGTTTTGTTGACAATTGAACTGTCCGTCCGTTATTCCATTCGTTCATTCGTCCATCTAGATTAAACATGTTCAAGGCTTGTCCGGCTATCTCCTCGAACAGTTTTTGTACTACATCTGAAAATTTTTGCAGGATGTTTCTACCTATGATGAAGGTGTGCAGGGCCAAAGGATTTTGATTTTTGTGAAATATTACAGAAATTGGTGATAGTTACAATTAGTCATTTTACTCATAAATATGTGGATCCAGCTATCTCCTCAAACAGTTTTTGTACTACATCATGTTACATCTGAAGATTTTTGCAGAATGTTTCTACCCATCATGAAGGTGTGCATGGCCAAATTTCGATTTTCCTTTCTGAACCTGCAAACAATGTCTTAATACAAAAATGAATATGTTCTTAATTTGGCAAATATCAAGAGCGGGGGCATCAGTGTCTTACAGACACATTTATTTTCAAAAAACTTCACTAATAGCAAATGATTCTGAAGGGCAAATGCGCGGGCTCCTGTGACGACAGAACCTTCTAGTTCATAACTGAAATGACAATAACTTTGGTACATTAAATTGGTTGTTGCCTTGTTACTTGCAAATACATTAATCTTGTATCCACACAATAGAAGCCAGTTGTGTGGATACAAGATAAATGTTATCTTTTTAAAACGATTTTCAATTTTTCTTTAGCCCAAGGATCCAGTTGTAGCTCTACATCCGCACTACAGCTTTAGTTATGCCCCTGGTGTGGTACTGGAGGTATACCATAATATGTGGATGAAGGTCCGCCTGTATGACGGAGAGGAGACAAAGATTCCTAGGGAGGAAGCCTTTAAACTTACATTGGAAAAATTTGAGCATGATGTCAATTACATTATTGAGTGTGAAACCAGATGGGTTGGGCAAGCTGTGGTAGCAAGGGATGACAGATATGGAACATATCACTTAGGTATTATGAACCACTGTATTTTTATTTCAAGATCATGAGAATTTTGCCACATATGCTACTAGTACAGGACCAATAATCACCTTCATGCTTTTATTTTACTGCCAGGTGCAAATAGACAAACATTTTTTTCAACTTTGGTTAGGACACAGTCTGAACTTAAATCAGAATTTATAGTTTTTAGCTCACCTGGCCCAAAGGGCCATGTGAGCTATTGTCATCACTTTGCGTCCATCGTCGGCGTCGTCTGTTAACTTTTCACATTTTCATCTTCTTCTCTGAAACAACTGATCAGATTTCAACCAAACTTGGCAGGAATGTTAAGTAGATGGTCCTTTATCAGATTTGTGAAATTGGTGCCGATCGGAA
>JARWCS010376711.1:0-10061 GCA_034783895.1 Geukensia demissa
AAATTGAACACTAGCTAGCTATTGTTGCTAGCAAATTGCCAGCCTCGCATATAACTTTCGCCAGGCCGCTACTGTACTTATGACCGCGATTCCTGACTTGGGATTGACACATGTCACATATGGTTGGTTTAAACTAGTTCAGTGGGATCCAAGCCCTACTCCAACGAGTGGTCAAGGGACAAAATCAAAGAAAAGAAATATAAAAAATCAAACAGAAAGTCACCCAATTCGACTATATGGTACCTTAATTACAATTAATACACTTACCAAATATACATACAATATGCTCGCAGTAACTGACAGCAAGCTTAAGGTACGATTCGTGATGATAAAACATCAAGCCTATAAACACAAGATGTCATCAAACACAGTATATCTGACGATTTAGTACTGTGTTGTCAATAAACAAAAAGAAAGACAAGATGGATGCAATGCCAAACAGACCTTTTCCTGTGTAAGTATTGATTAGCCCCAAAACAGGTTTTTGCTGAAATGGCTAATACTGGATTGGAAAATGGACAATGCGGCTAGTGTCTTTAAAAGTTTTTAGTTTTATATGTATATGTGTAATATTCCATCTTGTTTGTGTTCTCGAAATTGCCATTTCTGTCAACTCTCCCTTTTATCTAATCCTTGGTTTTTATTTGGCTTCCTCATTTGAAATAGCTAATCGTGGAACCATTGCATGGGAATATTGTCCTTGAATATATTACAAAAGAATTATATTTGTACATGTTGTATGCAGTGATCTAAATACTCCTATAAGAAGATTATTTATTTTAGGAAATGGTAATTACATAAATATGTTTCCAATACTGAGCACATTGAAATCTCAAATGAGTGGCAATCGATAAAACTGTAAACGCATATGCTAGACGATAAAAGTGGACATTTAACTTTTTGCAATTAAAGAGCTAGAAGTCTAAATGACGATCTTTGACATGCCTATGTGCCCCAACATCTATTGATAAAATAGCACATTTGTGGTTCTGCAACCTTATGAATTTTCGGACCATTCGCAGATATTTTATAAACTGAAATGTCCAATAAAGGTAAAACCCACGGTATAGTATTTATTAAATGGAACAGTATAATAATTGACGAATTTATTTCGTTCTCATCGGGACACCTATTAGCCTTTTAAGTTAGTAAATGAAATTTTAAAAGGAGACGATATGAATTCAGCAGTTCGGAACATTTCAAACATTCCTTATGATAATGTTTTAGATGAATTTGATCATTGAAAGTAATGGGTATGAGATTAAACCTTTAAAAGTCGGCCAGAATATAAATGGTCTGATATAACATGCTCCTCTACTGGTCGAGGTTTCCATGATATAAGAACTTTTTAAAAAGATATCCTTTTGATGCAACCTGATAGTCATACGTTATTTGAAGAAATAATTACAATAAAGCTAGACGTTTGAGCCATAGCTTACATTAAGCATTACAGAGACATTGAAATTTGCTTTATTGCGAATAACAACTCACCTTAATATTGATTCAGCATTTAACCAAAACTAAAAACTAAATTTGAAGTTGAAAACGAACTGATGTTGCTGTATTTTGAAAATATTCTTAGGGCCGACCTTTCTCATCTACATTTGGCATTTAATGATATCAGGATAAAGAAAGGTAATAACATCAAAGTTCTCAAGAAAATTTAATATAAAAAATCGCAGGATACGATGACTTTCATGCAATTCAGTTAAGGTGTTGCTGTTCCTGGTTGTTATAGATTCAGTAATGTCAGACTGTTACAAACATACATCACACCATTTCGCCTTTTCACATATTTCATCTATAGAAAAACTCCATGCACGCACTTACTAAGAAGGCGGCCAAAAACCAGCTAACGTATAATTTTGAATTTTGTTACATTAATTTAACCTGTGTCGCCCACGAAGGTATAGTACCCGCTAGACTCTGTCCGTTTGTCCGTTCGTTGTTCGTCCGTCACTAACTTAAAAACGCCATATCGGTTTTTTTCTAAAATTTTTACCTGTTGTTGGAACTGATGATGTCTGCTTTCAATTCGTACAAAGTTATGAGACTTTATTTGCACCAAACGATTTTTTTCTGAAATGACGTCGCTATGATTTGCTTATTTTTTTATTTTACTCAAAAACATGATTCGCACTTCATTTCATCGTTATCAATTCTGACATGGTGATTTCCAGTTGTTCTATGTTAGATATTTTCACCCAAAACATTGCTTTGCATCCCATGCTGGAAGACTGTTCACCTTTAATTTATCAAATAAGAGTGAGAGACGCAGTTTCAGAGCCGACATTGACGTATTTTTAGTCCAAAAAGATCTGCGCCCTTAATTCTTATGACATGTTAAACATTTAAAGCACACTTACAAATAATAGAATGCCCAATGAAAAAAAGAAACAATTAACAATAAGTCAAATAAATCGATGAAAAAATGAGAGAATAATGTAAAAAACAATTATGTGTCAGATCAATTAGCAATATAATTACGAAAAGTTATTTACACACCTACCTACCATATTTTCTAGGACACCGCTTTTTTACATTTTTGTATTATAAATTGTGCTGTGTCAGTTTAAGGATCGATATGCGGCTTCTCAACTATGCCGGATTTTTAAGCCTGATAAGGGATTTTTAAAATTAACTAGTGACCTCATTTCAGCCAAATTTTACACTTTTTAACACCAAGACAACAAAGCAGTCGACCGATGATCATTGCAAAAGAAATTGTCATGTATTTAAATATTCACCGTTTTTACAAGTAAATCTCATGAATATTCATAAGAGAGATAATTTGAGCAAAGTAACTTTCAGCCTGTATTTCACAACAATGTATCAAGCTTTACATCTAATTCTATATTTTACTCTTTCAAATTAAACTGTTAGAAAGAATACCCAGATCATTCATCAAAAAGTCACGTGCTTAATCAAAGTTATTGAATATAATTAACTTTTTCTGACTTCAACGGCGGTGCAACATATTGCTAATTTTCATTGAAGTCTGACGTCATTTGACAGGCAGGTGTTATAGAAATGTAGCCTCCTTAATAATATATAAAATAAAAGAAACATAAGGTGTAAATATTCATGACACAAAAATCTCATATACAAGTAAAATTCCAAGCAAAGTTATGGTGCTTTGATTGCTGTTCTTCATCTCAAAGTCAAAGTGAGGCTTTAAACATGGAGTAAAAACTCACACCTCACTGTAACATGTGTAAGTTAAAGACGACCCCAAGCACCGGTTTGAGCAGAATCATTTGCTAAATGTCGACACTTCATCTGTGCATTGAAGCGCATACATGCGGGGTAAGGTCAATAAATAAAAGATCAAACACAACATTAAAACAAACACAGGGAACATCTGGCATTATCTGTGACATAAATTAAGAATATTTCTGCAATGTTTATTTCATCAGTCACATAAGAACAACACCACTTATATTGTGTTTTATATAATTACATGTAAACATGTTCTCATCATAAGCATCGCCTGCTGGATTTTCACTATTAACCAATCAAATAAGTACCTTTATCTTTTTTACCCCATTTGGGTTCATGTTTCTTAGCCATTAGACCATATACACGTGTTTCCTATCATAATAATTTTTTTAGTTGCTTCCTGAGCTTTTCAAAATTGACAAGTCGATTCTATAAAAAAGGGTATTTTAGTAAAAACCTTATGGGTTATGATGTGTACAATGTTTTATATGCAACTCATTACAGCTGATCTATTTTTTATTTAAAATTTTTTTTCTAACGATTTCACAATAAAGACCCCGCAATAACAAGTCGGATAAATCTTGTGTTCAATATACTGCATGATGCATTTTTTTTATAGACCTTGAACATGATACATGTCAAAGAGCTCGATGAAGAGAAAAAAATCAAAGGGCTAGTGTTTTGAAATTGCGTCGGTTACTGAATGTACGACGATTGAAATCAGAAAATTGTATTTTCCATGATAATTCTACGCGGACTCTTAGTTTACTCCGTTTCTTATTTTGAATAAAGAATCTTTGGAACCATTATTCATTTACTTCATTCCTTTAATCACTCACTGCGTAATCATCAGAGTTTCTGCAATGCTTATTTCATCTTCTTCTTGTCTGCGTATGAACCTCCTGTATAGGGTAAACATCAAAAGGGGGAAAGGAGGAGCATTTAGCAGCTTGTATCGGTATAGTTTAATTTTAGCATTTACCTCCCCAGTCAACCAAGCCTGACCTGACGGGAATTCACCAAGAAAAGTTAACCTCTCCAAAACCATAGTGCAGTAATAAAACACTCCAACCCACACACTCACCTGATTCAATCGTCCACAAGTTAAACAGTGATAAAAAGTATATATACATGTACTTACAAGTGTTTGATTCAATATCACTTTCTGTAGTATTTCAAATATATTTTGGCTGCAAGGTCCACATTTAGCAATATTCCTGGCATATTATGGTTCTCAGAGCAATAAAATCATTATCAAACTAGAGAAGGTCTCCTCATTTCCCGCCAACATGAGGTTCCATATGTCATGTTAGAATAATAGTTCTTAGTATACAAAGAACATGCAGTTTATTTTAACAATGCGGAATTAATTTTACTATTCGGAAAATTTGTGTTTTAATTCTGTTGTGTAATGTATTATTGTCAGTGTAATAAATGGATACTTGAGATCACCAACATATAAGTAATTGCGTGAAAACCCCGTGTTAATGACATTTTGTATCCAACGTTAACAGGTTGGCAATTTGAAATTCAAATGTCCCAGGAAGCAGCTGTTTCTCCGTTCTCCTGAACTTTTTAGATTACATTGGCATTGTCAAATTTATTAGTTTTAATTATGTTGTTGCCTATCAGTATCGATCTCAAGTGGTAATTTCTGGTGACCTTATTATTGCCCTAAAATTGTCAGTTTTACAGAGATGCGCTTATTAAAATCTGAAACAGGCATATTAACGGACAAGCTGAGAAATATATACACCGTATGAAGGAGCCAAAGGAATTGGAAATTAACAATTGAGAATGAGAAATCGTCCCTCTTGTCGTTTTACCTTGTGAAATACACACATCTAAGTCCAGCAATTGGCTTTTGGAGCTATTGTTATTGGCTTTTTCCAGATTAATTTCGGTAGTGTATTGAAGAAATCTGAGTTATAAACTAAAACGATGTCATTAAGGAAGCGGTAGATATTGTAAAATTTGTTTATTAAATCAAGTCTGGAAGGATCCATGTGAAGTCTGGCCATAGACTGAAGTTCATAACAGTAAAGAAACAAATCTGTTATTAAAGATGTACCCATTAAAATTCCAACTCATGTATATAAATTTCATTGCCGAATCGTATAAAATGTTATCAAGAGGAAATTGATAGAATCAATTATCTCAAGTGTCTTGATTCAATTTAAGATATCACTACAGCAAGCGTATTGATCCAACTTAAGATATCAATGAAGCAAGCCGCGAAGTTCCACTCAAGACATAAGTGTTAGGATATCACAGCATATAGTGAAATTGTCCTTTTAAAAATAAGAAGACACCGAACGTCCTATTTTAAACATCAAAGACAGCTAATGGCTTTGTCCCGCCCAAGAAATAAATGTAACAACTGTCTTCTCTCAACCAAGATAACATTGAAGCGAGCACCTTGGTGCAAATTAATATATCGCTACAAGCGTCTAGGTACCAATCTAGAAATCAATGCAGCAAGTCAAGATATCGATGAAGCGAGTGCTTTAATCTTCCTTAAGATATCAGTGCCGCGAACGCCTTGGTTCTACACAAGATATGAATTAAGCAGTTGTGTTGGTCTGACTTACGATATCATTGCTTAAGCCGTCTAGTTCCTATTAGAGATATCACTTTAGCAAGCGCCTAGACCACGCTAAAGATAACATTGCAACAGGCATTCTGGACTTTTTTAAGTTAAATTCCTATTTCTTCTTAAGTATCAAGACAGTGCCAACCTTTGTCCGATGTTAGATATTTATGAATCACGCGTCGCGTTCCAACTCAGAAAATAAATGCAGCAAGCGCCTTGATCCCACTCAAGAAACAATACAACATGTTTCCCACTAAAGTAACAGATGCAAGATGCACAATGTCAAAGACGCGGGTGCGTTTGGGCATACTCAAGATATTCAAGAAATAAGTATCGTGGTTACGATGCGAGATACCAAGGGAGCAAGCGTCTTTATCTTACTCAAGACATCAATGCAGCGACCGTCTTTTTCACAATTATGTTATCAATGCTGCAAGCCAAGATATCAACGCAGCAATCAACTAATACCGTATTCAAGATTTAAGTGAAAAATAGCCTTGAATCTAATCAAAATGTCAGTGAAGCAAGTTCCTTTGGTTCACTGAGGCTATCAATGTAGCAAACGTCTTGGTACCAATCAAGATATCAGTGCAGGAAGCGTCTCAATTCTACACAAGATAACATGCCGCTTTTCTTACTTGTTTGTAAGATGACAGGTGTTGCGCGCAGGACAGGTGATGCTTTCCCTTCCGGAGCACCTGATCCCACTTCCGTATTGTAAAGAAGTTCGTGGATTCCAAGCATTTGTTCCTTTTGTTCACGTTTTATCGTTTCTTTTTGGTTTGTTTTTAATTTGTCTTGTATCATTGGACTATGCACTTCTGATTTCTACACTGGACATTGCAAGATAATTACCTAAGAGCGTTTCTTTTATACTTAGGTATTTCTTAAAGACAATCAATTTTAGAAAAATAATTCAAATTATTAATAGTCACTTTGAACTTCAATTTATACTGATTCTAAAGTTTAAAGAATTAATTCCTTTTAAATCTGGTATCTTTTATCTTTTGATGTTTTGTACAAAAAAGGAACAATATACCTATATATAAAATAAAAAGGTATTACTAGCTGTAGTTCCGAAAATGCAAAGAGAACTAAAGTAATTATCCCTACACCCTTTTTGTCACATAAAAAATACTATGCGACGATTATATGCTGCCGCCAAAACGTCCATATAAGTTGTATATATAAGGAAATATAAATAACGCCTAGAAAAACATCCTGGTTAATGTCATGTGATTTTACAGTGATGTGTTCTATATCCGATATGCAGCCATCCTTGTGAAAAGTGTTATAGACAACTTCACGGTAAGATCATAAAACCTTTAAAGTTTCTGCTTTGTAACCGATGATTAAGAATCTTGTTTACAGAATTCATATTGTCAATGATCGTAACTGTGTGTAAATGATTAAATATAATGCAAATATTTCAATTACCTGTTTACATCGACCAGTGATATAGAAAGTTATATAAAAATTTCGTCTTACGAAGTTTTATTTAAGATACATCAACAATATTCCACAGCACATTCACATTGTGCATGTGTATAATTCAGTCAATTGTAGTGTAATTTATTGCTTAAATTTGCTAACATTAGAAAAAGAAGTATTATACATTGTATTTTGTCTCTTAAAATTCAGATATTAACATCTAAATTTTATATATTTTGTTGTGGGCACCAACCTTTTTAATTTAATAAAAAATTGAAAACACTCGAAAGGGGAAACAACTCTTAACATTTTTATTTCAATGATTGCAATTTGATTTTTGTAACGCGTATACCTGAACGTTGACCCCCTAATTTTGTTTAATGTTCTGAAAACATACTTTCAAAGCTATCCACAATTTTTATTTCAATGATTGCAATTTGGTTTTGGTAACGCGTATACTTGAACGTTGACCCCCTAATTTTGTTTAATTTTCTGAAAACATTCTATCAAGCTATCCACAATTTTTATTTCAAAATAATATCTGATAGCTTTCTTTTCATTGGGGAAATTGTGTATATTTTATATTTATTCTCTGTAAAAAACTGATATCATACCAACAGAATCTTGAAAACATGGACGATGACATGTATATTAGTTTTTATTTTTTGAAATGCCATGATGGAGACTATATTTCGGCAACAGAAAACGGTGAATGTTAATTTGTCCCTGACGATAATACTAAACCAGAAGTTTAAACTTCGTGCCTAACATGACAACATTTTTTAGTTGCGATGCATGTTTTTCATTTGCAAAGTCTTTGTCGCAAAATTAATTTACTCATTTAAAACCTAGGGTTTTCTTGCTAACGGTTTAACTCAAAATATTCAATTCTCTGTGTCAGATTTTATCCGTTAATGGGGTTAAAAGGAATTCGAAGATACCAAAGGGGCAGACAGAAGACAGTCAAGACCATGACGCATTCACAAAACAGAGTTAATAAGTGCGATATAATGACTGAATTAGCCCACTGTGTAGCATCCTGACAAATCAGGAAAGTCATTTTGTAAACAAACGTAAAGAAAAAACCGTATCCGTAACAATATAACAGCTATATCCGTCTCAAAATCGATAAAAAAGATTAGTCGCTTTATCATTTTCATTTTATTTGATATTCAATTTCACATGGTTATAGATAGTGCGAATTTACGATGACACAGCGAATTCAATGTGAATTGAAAACATTGAACGTTCTAAATTCGCTCCATGCACATTCGATGATTCTTTTTTCCTGTTTGCATTGGATTTAAACGAGACATGAGGCACGTGTACACATATTTGATGTTATCAGTTCGGATTTGAATACACATTCAATTCGCATTTTATGTCCATGTTAAGTTAAAATCAGAGTCGGCTCCGGATTCTCGCAAAAGATGGGCCGACATATGCAACATTCTCTTACATCAATAAATATGGCTTTTAGAAAGAGGTACCCGCCAATGCATATTCGCCTGCATGCAAAACAAATGCTAAAATCGTTTTTGGAATTTCAAAAGAGGACGGGCCCTTAATTATATTTTATTTTTTGATTGTGTTTCTCTTTTACTTGTATCAACTGATACAGAACAGACAAAGGCTATCAAATCATTAAAAATATAAGAATTTTTAGTTACCTGACCAAGGACGATGGTTCTATCCGGATAATCCGACTTCCACCACAAAAATATGAGGTATATGTATTCATTCCACAAAAATCTTATATATACAAGTAAATTCTAAGCAAAGGAACAGCGCTTTGAATTTATTATATTTATTGTAATTAAGTTACACTGAAGTTGGATCGGGTAATTTTCTGTTCGATTTTTATTGTTCGTCGGTTACTGCTTTTTTCTTTGATTTTTTCCTTCGACCAGTTTGGATCCCACTAAATTAGTTAATCTTACAACATGTCTCATGTGCCTGTCCAAGGTCAGGACTTGTGGTGATAGGTTTGTCTTTGTGTTTATTGTTCTGTTAAATTTACATTTTTGATAATATTCAGGAAAAAGCAGTATTATTTTACGAAAACACGAGTCAAGTGTAGATTAACCATGTGATAGTTCAACTTGCATTCTCCAAAGAGACAAGACAAATTTGAAACAAACTAAAAGATAAAACAGGAAACAAATAAAAAGGAATCCACGAACTCCTTTACAAAACAGAAGTGGGACCAGGTGCTAATGAAGGGTAAGCATCCCATGTCTTGCGCGCAACACCCGTCGTGGAATCCTTAAACCCTTATCCGGGCTAACGTCAATCCGAGAAGAGGTCAACTTATTTATGTTTTACCGGTAACAGATCCAACATAGTGGAGACACTGATACTATATGGATCACCAAATCAAGATGGCGACCATCAAATTGTTTGATTGTATCTTTGTTGTAGTAATTTATTCGAAAACCGCAATGCTCTCTTCAGAAAAATCCTGATACTTTGTAACAATTTGTTTCGAATGGTGTGATGCCGCTGTTTCATTGTGTTGTATAAATTAAATTGAGAAACTTACTCATAAGTTGGTGCTCTATCGATGATGGCGTGAACGTCAAGTGTGGAATAAAGCAATAAATTTTGGTATTAGGGTGATTATTAGTCATAACGAGGAAAAAAGAATTTCATGTGTTACTTTCCGGCACGAAATAAGAAGTTCATGTGTTACTTTCCGGCACGAAATAAGAAGTTTATGTGTTATTTGTGTTAAGGGTCTAGGTTGGTTTATTTAGAAAAATATATCCTTGTTTTTCAAAGCTGTGTGCTGTAATTTCAAGGGTGCAAATGTTAATAA
>JARWCS010376722.1:0-10061 GCA_034783895.1 Geukensia demissa
CGTCCTTGGTCGATATCACTCTTCCAGGTCCATATATAACGTATTGACCTCAACAAAAGTCCATAATTGATAAATATCAGTCAGAAATGCATTTAAAGTATGATAACATTATGATATCAGTCAGAAATCCATTTAAAATCTGATATGCATTTAAAATCTTATATCAGTCAGAAATGCATTTAAAGTCTGATAACAGTCAGAAATGCATTTAAAGTCTGATACAGGCAGAAGTATATCAGTAAGAAACGCATTTAAGTTCTGAAATGCATTTAAAATTGGAAATTTTAAATTAAAATTAACAATAAAAAAGCTGTAGTAAAGTTACATCAACTTTATAGTTTATGTGGAGTGACTTTTTGATGCAGAAAATTACATCCTAAAAGTGTTAACATCTGTAATTGCACTTCGAGACTGAATGTAGCAGTAACTATTTCATATTTGATTTTGAATATGGAATAAATATTTTTGAAAGTTGTTTGTGACAATATTTTGGTGTTACAGGAAAATTTTTCCCCGTTTCTACAACTTTCCACTTAATATACTACAAATATAAGGAATTTGCAACATTATTATACACATGTTTGGAATGATTTCAGAATATTTTATTCTAATATAAAAATATCCACAAATTTTTGATGACCCCTGTTAACTGTGGAAAACTGTTGTGTTAGGTCAAATTCAATAAAACACATATATCACTAGTTTTTGTTGCTGACCTGTTCATTATGATATAACACAACCCCATCCTGCTTGCGTGTCAACTTCTGGAGAAATTTCAGGTGGCGGTTCTGTAAACTCAGTTGGGAAATATAATCTACAAAATATGATATCTAAAATTACAAAAAATATCATCACAAAAATTACAAAAAAAATTGTCACAAAAATCACAAAAAATATCGTCACAAAAATTACAAAAAAAATCGTCACAAAAATTACAAAAAAATCATCGTAACATTACAAATGATCATGACAAGTCTGAAGTACAGTTAAATCTGAAGACAATGACCAGTGTATGAATACTTTAATCTCTGTAGATTTACTATAAATACAGTTGAACTTTGATCATTTGAACTCAAATGGCTAAAATATGATAGAAAATTGATCATTTGAACTCAAATGGCTGAAGAAAAAAACAATAAGAGTTTGATCATTTGAACTCAAATGGCTAAAATATGATAGGAAATTGATCATTTGAACTCAAATGGCTAAAAAACCATAGGGGTTTGATCATTTGTACTCAAATGACTAAAAAACCATAAGAGTTTGATCATTTGAACTCAGATGACTAAAATATGATAGGAAATTGATCATTTGAATTCAAATGACTAAAAAACCATAGTGGTTTGATCATTTGAACTCAAATGGCTAAAAAAACCATAGGGGTTTGATCATTTGAACTCAAATGGCTAAAAAACCAAAGGTGTCTTCAACTCTTCATTCTTTCAGCATGTTTCAGATTTGTTTGGACTTTGATTATTTGAACATGGTTGCTTGAGTGATTGAGTTACAAAAGTTTATCTGTGCCTTATTTGTTTTAGTAATGCATCCAAATTAAAAATTTTGTATTGGATTTTGTTAATATTTGCACTGTTACTTAATTTTGTCAATGTTTGCGAAACCTCGATTAATCAAAACTGGGTTATCCTTCTTTGTATTGAAGATTGATTTTGGTCTGACAAGTGAATTCACCCAAATAGTTTTTTGAGGGGTTCAGGTGGATAATTATCTATACTAACAAAAAACTAAGGGGGTTCCTGTATTGTAATGACTAAATACTGAAAATTCTTAAACTAATGTGTCCACCTATTTTTTTGATTCAGTGACAGCCTGTAATAATACAATTGCATTACGTGTTGAAATAAAATTTAAGACATGAAATTCAAATTATAAGTTTTGATATTTGGGTTTCTTACTCTGTCAAAATATTATCTATTGTAAAACTATACATGTAGCTTTAATTTCTGGATCAAGATTGATTATTTCATATCATCACTACAGTGAAAAGTTTGTATTCCTTATTAACAACTTACCTAATGTTTGAGAGTTGGTATCTACCCGTATTACGTCTGACTGTTTTTTGGACCTTATCTTCTAGGTTAGGTGTACCATCGGCACCAAGCTCTATCTGGTATTGTACTGTTTCGACTGAAAATGGGGGAACTCCTGAAAAAATATCAAAATAAAAAAACCTTTAATTTTTCACATATATTTAAATAATAAATAATTTATTGACGCTAAATGTTTAGGATTCAATACTTCATCCATGTTTAGGATGGGTTTAGAAAAACATAATGAAAGATGGTTTGAGAATTTATACCTCCTTCTCAAACAAGGGATGCCAATTTTAGGGGGGGGATTATTCTTAACCCCAACCACTCCCTAGGTGATTGATTATTTTTACATCCCACTCAACCACCGCAGCCCATTATGCAGGGGTTCTACCTGCTGTCTTCTTTCAATACCTCTGCTGCCCTTGAGTGTTACATACTACAAAAAAGCTTTATTTAAAATGTTATAACGGTAAAACATCTTTGAGATAAAAGCATTGAAAACTTGGCGGAAAGGGTTTTCATTATTTTTTTATTATTTCATTATTTTTTTGTTGGTTTTGTATTTGCAGGTTCTGTCTTTTAAAACATACAAAGAAATGACACAGATTTTGTACTAACTTCAAGTGAATTTTAAGTTGTATTTTATAAAATTTCAAAAAGTGAAAGTTGAGGGTCAATATTAAACTAATTCTATAAAATCAATAACATGAGTATTGTTAAAAATTCTGCCAAATATTTGCAACCATTTTCAATATTTTTCAAACCCTTTATTTAAAAACTTGAAACTTAACTTTAAGTTAGGCATTTCATAATAACAAATAGACAGGTGATTGTTCAGAAATATCTTTTCCAATTTTTATTCACTTTAATTAAATGGAGTGTGGGGGGGTGAAAGTTATTAACATCCTACACTACAAATCAATGCTCTCATCAGTCCGACTGTTAGTAAAATTGTTTGGTCAATAGCTTTTATACAAGGGATTTTCACCCTGCTCATCTCCCAATATACTGAATATGGAACAACCCCAATAAAAATTATCATTAATACACATGGAACATTGTATAAAGAGCAAGAATCAAAATCTTATGCCTTTTGTAAACAGGTGTCATTTTAACAGAGGCCTTACGCTTTTCCATTTTCATAAACAATTGTACGCTATGTAGAGGTGTCTTTATAGCTAGTTCAATTGTACAAGTAAACTCACTGGAATAGTCCATCCATTTAATAGTTCTCTGCATAGTTTTAGAGAAAGATTCAAACTGTTTATAGTCCTTCCTCACTGGTGTGAAGAGTCTGGTATGTAATTTTATTGAAGAATATGGTTTCTCATCTGACTTCTGGTGAACATAGAATGCTCTTAAGACTTTAGCAAATCTTACTTCTATCCCCATTCGCTCTGTATGGATACATTGAGATGGATCGACATAGGCCATTCCTACAAATATTGTAATGTAAACTAAAATTTCTTTTCATGTAGTACATGTAATGTGAATATTAATTGACACTGATCAAATTTTAATTGATAAAATTTAATTTTAAAACATCGATTTTGCCTTTATATTATGATGGTGGATATGCAAATACTCAAAACCGAAAGGCTATTTTTTTTTCATTGTTCCTGTAAAATATTGGCACCTTTTAGAAACTGTTTTCATTGGATCATGCTCTGCAGGTTGTGTGCCAAAGTTCAAAATTGTTCAACAAAAATAAATCAAAATAATTAGCTGCATGTAGCTCTGTGTTTATTTTGAGATCTGTGTTTCTGAATACCAGTTGTTAAATGCTACATTCTTGTGAAATGTGTTTTCAAAACATTTTATCAAGTTGTTTCAATTCATTATGATCTGAAAACACATTGCATTCATATGATTTTCTTATATTCTTATATGCTTAGAATATTTTTCACTGAAAACAAATTTGTGCATTTTATATGTACAAGCGTCGAAGTGAACACAGCATTAAAAGGAAATCATTTTTAGATATTTCTTTGTGCATAGATAAATTAGAATGCAGTCAACAATTATTCTTAAATGACTTAGCTCATAATCACATCAAGTACTGAAAACCAACTTATTTTCATGGAATCCTCATATTTGGGCTATTTCAAGAAACTTGACTTAAAATACAGAAAATGTGTCCAAGGGACAGTGATGCCCTCACTGCGGCAAACAAGAAATAGACATATGATGGACCTTAAAGGGGGAGACATGGTAAAACTCACCCTGTCTATGCTTCAGACTTAATATCAAATCAATCCCAGAAATCTTAGAGGAAAATTGATGGATATACAGATAGACGGATGAGGGTAAAACTTTATGCCCCCATCACCTAAAGGCTGTCACATAAAAAACTTTATCAAGTGCAAATATGATAACATAAAATACCTTCTCTGTTGAAATGAACCAGCATATTAACACTTTGCATATGAACAACTCTCAGTCCCTGAAAAAAATACATGTAATATATAATTGCACTTTTTGTGAACTTTTTGTACATGTTGTAAATGTTTTAATTCGCAAATGACAATGGATATCTTCCCACTGTCATGAATACAAATCCATTCCTATACTGGTTGTGATTAACATCAATTGTGACTATGCATCAGCTTTCACTACTGAGTAACACGATGGGTGCCACTAGTGGTGCAGGAGTTGCTCACCCTTCCAGAGCACCTGAACTCACCCTGGTTTTTGTAGGATTCCTGTTCCTACAGCTTAAGTTTTCAGTGTAGTGTTGTGTGTTCTATGTTTGTCTTTCGTTTCATTTTCGATTTCTGTCTGCGCCTTTGGTATCTTTGAATACCTTTTAAATAATTTCACACTTTTGTTATACTTTATACAGTATTACAGTTCTTTACACTGGGCCGAAAGTATATGTGAAGTTTCACAAAAACTTCTTTTCTTTCAAGGTTCCATATAAAGTCAAATTTTCTTTGAAATTTTTAAATTGTTAGTTGTGTTTATAATCATTTTTTTTTAACACGAGAATAATTTATAATGTATCAGTGTCTGGTCATCGAAATTATAGATCAATGATCTGTTATTTTGTTGTTTTTTTTTTTTGTGTCAATAAGCATGTGACGGGAAAAACTGCACCACATATTGTTAGGAATCCAGAATAAACATGATGAACATTAAAATAACCTGCTGACTATAAAATCAAACTTTATTTCTTATAGTTCCCTACTCCTAAGTGGAATAAAGTGTTTTACAATGGCACACGGCCTGATTTTGTTTCAGCCACATACCAGTACTGATAATTTTCAATTTTCATGAAATTTAGTTAATGACAGACATTTGATTTATAAAATTCTGTTTTTTTTTTCCTGTTCAACTATATAACATTGAGGAAATGTGTCCACATTTGCACATTTCCTGGCAAAGAGAATATCATATCAATGACGGCTACAAATCCAACTTAATATTTACTGCTATATTTTCGTGGTACATAAAATGCACACCTAACTTTCCCATATTCCACAACTTTTTTAAGTTCAAAAATTAAAATAAAAATATTTGCAAGCAAACAAAGCTTTTTACAGTAAGTGACAAACCTTTTGATCCTGAAACCAAGCACCCATTCTTGCAACTACATCTCTAAATGGCCCGAATCGCACAGAGGTGGAAAATGCTGTATGAGTTATTTCTGGCAATTCATCATGAAAACCTATATCAAGATAAAAAAATGTCAGTCTAATTTGGTTGAAATGCAATTTAAGACTTACATAAACAGGTTTTCCAAATTGACAACCAATTAAAAATTGACCTTTCACACCTAATTTCATACAATTTTGTTCCCTTACTGCAGATATTTACTTGAGGATATACCACTATGCATATGTCATGTAATGTTAAACCCTATATTAATTCAAAACATGTTTGCTGAATGATTTCTAAATAATTACAAGGATACATAGGTCAGCTCTGACCTATCTGTTAACTTGAATTTTATTTCCCTTGTAAAGCATGGCAAGCGGGTGGCTGAACTTCATACTGTCAGATCTGTCTAAATTCCAGTAATAGATTGAGTCGTGAGGCAAGTTTTCAGTAGCAATATCAAGCAAAGTTTGATAAACACTTGTTTGTGTTTATGATGGCTATCCTTATGACTATGTTTTTCTTTTGATTTGTTCTGATTGGTTAACAGATACCTGCTTTGCAGTTATATAATGGTAAGTTATATAATATAGAACATGCTTCTGTAATGCGGGAATAGTTTTCTTGCAAAATGTTGTCTGGTAACTTGTTTTAATTATCCAAGTTGACGGGCAGCACAGCAGAAATGGGTTTTCCACTCACCCTTATAAGATGAACTGAACATGAATAATGTATACAACATACTTTTTTCATTTAAGATTATAGTTCCAGTGTCTCTGTACCATGGATGACATTTTCACTGTTTGACTTGAAACTTTTCCTGAAAGCCACAGCATTCAAGCCATATGGATATGTAATCTTTTTTAAAAAAATAAAAAAAATTGCTCCATATCACAGTGGGTCATTCCTAAACGAGTGTTCTTTTATTATTACATAAATGATCTATGCTTGTTTGAGCTTTGTGATTGGACAAAATACCAGTAAATATGAACAGAATTGTAAATTTCACCAAATAAAAATCTATGTTGTGCTTAATGTTACACAGCATGTAATCCAAAATTACGTACAGTAAGTGGCCAGAAGTATTGGCGCACTGAGGTTTTTCACTATATATTTCAGATAAAATGGTATTTTTCAAAAAATCATCATGAAGTCATTTCTTATCCAATTTTCATGCAATTTTTACTATCAAACAGAAAATTTCAAATAGTTTAATTGTTTTTTAGGCATGATTTCTGACTTGCATGTTACAAGAATATATGATGTAAACATGGAATTGAACTTATGACATTATTTTTTCCCTATATAAGCAAGTAAAATAATGATGTCAAATTCCCCGTCCGACTGAGAGCAAATACTTTGCTCAGTAGGACATTAATAACTTTCAACCCCCCCATGTCAAATTTGATCTCTCTGTTCAACTGGCAACTGATTCAAAAGTACAAAAATAAAAGTTATGACCAAATATACAATAAAACTCCTCAAAATTATCTCTTTAAAAAAGCAAATTTCATGAAGCTCTAGCTGGTAAGAAATGAGTTCATAATAATTTTTTGAAAAATTGTGGTTTTACATGAATATATAGTGAAAAACGTCAGTGCGCAATACTTCTGGCTACTCACTCTACTGTAAATGCAGAAATTATTGCAAATAATCCGACAGGATTGTAATCGCAATAATTAGAACTTGCATTCCAAAATTTTCTAGTTAGGTTGTGTTACCTATTTTCACATATTCTGTTTTGCCAAGTATAAAAAATATTCTCATGGCTGACACACTGACGAATGTTTCTGTCCCAGTCTCCGTCCAATATGTTCTATCAGGGTCAATGGTCAAGGTCCCTGCATTCTCACTTTCATGAAAGTCAACCATCTCTATATTCAATATTACACCTACAAAAAGGACAAAAGTTTAGAAAACAAACATTAGGCCACTCCAAAGTAATTTCTTGTTCTTCAGATTTTTTATGATAAAATTTTAATTTTAATTTTTTTTCTGAAAATGGTAAAATATGAAGCGAAAGCTTCAAAATTGATGCGGAAAGAGCAGTTCATAATTTTTTTCTTCCTTTTTGTATATTTTTAGGAGCGAGCGGGAACATTTTTTATTAAAAAATGTAGGAAAATTAATGAAAATTTTCTAAAATGTGATAAAAAATGAAGCAAGTAACGTTTTTTGAACTTTTGGATCTCTGATTTTAGGAACGAGCCAATCTGAAAACTAGTAATTAATTTGGAGTGGCCTAAGTTACACTTTGTCAGATAAACAATGAGATGGTATTATGTTCCAGAGCAACAAGTTGAAATGTTTAAAAGAATTTTTTTATTGTTACAGAACAAGATCTGTTGCTAGAGAAGAAAAGAATTTTAACAATTTTATAACCTTACCAAAAGAAAAATGGGTTGAAAACAGCTATGAGGTAAATCCTTTTTCAAGTAGAGTTATCTCTCTTTTATCATTGATATTGTATATATACAGAGTGCCAATAGAGAGGCAAAACTTGAACTATATCACCCATTTGTGTTGTTGACTGATTTATTTTATCTTTTAGAAAGATATGTGTGCTTTTTTGTTTCTTGTAAAAATTTTACTGAACTGGGGTCCAAATCAAATCTTAAAAAATATAAATGTCTTAAATTTCAAATATCAGACAAAAAACAATACGTTACTTTTTGACTGAATCTTGGATATTCTATTATAAATTTAACCATGTTGCTGTTAAAAGTGAAGTTTTGCATTTGGGGTGAAAATGCAGCATTTGAGAACCATAGAACCTTGAAAATCAGAAATCGATGAAAATATGTAGTGATATTGAAAATACAGTAATTTTGGACTAATCACACAAAATTTCAGGTCAGTTTGAGGATTTACATAGAAGAAATATTGTCTAGGTTTTGAAAAAAAAAGAAAAAACAATGATGGTTTTGCTTGTCTTTCAATACTCAGTATATTATCTTCTTTTAATTGGCAGATTTAGATCTTGTTTAAATATTTTCTTCATGCAATGTCTGTAAATGTGTTATCCTTATAAATTTTTGCATACTTTCTCTTCAAGATATTGTGTGGTGCTCTACAAACATCTCCAGATATCTTGTTTAGAATTTTTATATTAAGTAAAGATAAAAATCAAAGAAATTAGTGTTGATTACTCCATGAAAATATATAATGGTATTCTTTTGTGTTGTAGACGGAGGGAGCATTATATTGGATTATCATGTGCTTACACATCCACCCTTACTCCTTCTGGAAAAGTACTAAGTTAGAGTTACTGAAAAGGCTTCTGGTACTGGCCCAAGCTAGACAGCTGTCTGCATCAGGCACAACAAGGTATGATGTTTCTTTTAAAACTAAATGGTAGTATTTATTTACTAAGTTTGTGGTGGCTCATTGTCTTAAAAGTAACTTTCTCATAGGCCTAAAATGTTTTTTGTTGTTGCTTATTTGGGAAAATTCAGGCACTAGGAACAATTCTATATCATGCTTCAACTGATAGATTTCCTAGAAAATCTGATGTCACAAATTATAAAGACCAGATAGTGCAGTAGTAACACCAAACCGGAGTCATCAGTGGGGGTAATCCATTTGTAGATTGTTATCTGTGATATGAAGATGATCATAGTACATGTATACCTCATACATTTTTCAAATTTCATTTCCGATTCAATGTCCATTCAACAAATGATATGGGATATGGTTTTTTTCAGCTCACCTGGCCTAAAAGGCTTGATGAGAAATTATGCAGTGCAGAAAAGGTTTGGATTGTGTCTTTCAGGCATATTCCATATTCTTTCTTTTAAATCTGAGCTTTTCTCCTCACTTTATGTCTGTCCATCCATCAACAATTACAAAAAAATCTTCTCCTGTAAAACTGCTCAGCCAATATGGACCCAACTTTTGATGGAATGGTCCCCTTCTAAAATTGTGTTTTGCATTCCCACAGGCCTTCCAAGATGCCTGCCTTTACTAAAAATAGTAAAAGGGGGTGGTATAATTTATAAATCTTCTTGTCTGAAACTGTCAGTTGCAACCAAACTTTGGTGGAATGGTCCTTAGATGGTCCTCTACTAAAATTATGTCCGGCATCCCAGCCCAACAACTAAGATGGCCTCCACAGCCAAACTTAGTTTTTTAAAGGACCCTATAGGAAATTAACATATCTGATTGATGTTCATGCATATCAGTTGATTCAAGTTTTCATTAAAACTTGAAAAAATAAAATGTTCTGTAATTCCAGTTCTGTAAAACTGATTTATGAAAGTGGTAAAAGATAAGGGTGGGGTTGGGCATTCTGCTCATTGATCAGGATTTCTATTTTTGCCAGTATGTTCATATGGTGTTTTTAGCTCACCTTGCCAAAGGCAATGTGAGCTTTTGCCATGGTGTGTCGTCCATCGTCCGTCCGTCCGTCGTCCG
>JARWCS010376733.1:0-10061 GCA_034783895.1 Geukensia demissa
TAGAAGTTTAAATTCTACTGTCATTTGGTGGGTGGCTGTCTCATGGACAGTCATGCCACATCTCCTATTTTTATATTTGTCATATTAATCTTTGTTGTAATTATTAATTGGGATTCTGTTTAAACTTAAACATCGATATGTGGCAACCAATGCATTAAATATATCGCGAACTACAATAAAATATTGAGAATGATAAAAATGTTAATTTTGCAATAAAAAGAAATTTTAGTATGATTCGACAACAAATAGGAATATAACTGCCTTTCTAGCAAAACGAAATAAAGCATGTCATGGAAGTAAAATCGGTCTTTGGCATGTACGGTGTGCAATCGGAATTAAATATTCGTTATTTTTATATTTGTTCTGTGTGAAGCATTTTTTACAAATTGTTTTGTTTTATGATACAAATAAAAAGCGTCAAATAATTCGTAACATTTTGTTAACCCGTAAATCATAGGACCAAATAGATCACTTAAAACTAAATTTATAATAGAAAACCCGTAAGTAAAAAAGCTGTTTAAGGTTTCCCTGATTTTTATTTAGTCTTTCCAATTCTCGATTAAATGCATCGACGTTAAATTTACAGATAAGTACAGTGTGAGATAGAAAAAAACGAGTAGTGAGAATTACTCAATAAACTTGCTTTCCGTATGTACGAGACAATTATTTTTTGTCGCTAATTGAAATTTTGATGAAATATATGTATGTGGCCGTGGGTTTGTTTCCCCGGCCGGGTCAAACCAAATACATAAAAAAGGTATCTGTTGCTTCTCCACTAAGCACGCAGCATTATGGAGTAAGTCGGCCCATTGTCAGAATAATGTGTCTTGGTTAAGTGGCACGTCTTTCCGCGACTGATGCTTTCGTGAGCTAGCACGTTAAAATCCGACTCAGCGTTTCTGTCCAGTACAAAGCAGGGTTCATTCATTATGACTATTATTAATATGCTCTTGTCTTGAAAATGCATGAAATATTTGCCGCTGGACGTTAAGCACCATTCAATCAATCCATAAATTGAAATCTGTTTGTTTTTAAATGTCGCATTTTGTAACATAGTGAAAATTTATAATTTTCTAAGTTCATCATATTATTAATGTCAAATTGTTGAAAACAAGATATGCAATTATCTTTTCATAGCTATATCGATCAATCGCAACATTGATAAGCAAATAAAAGATCATTGATCACAATATAGGCAGACTCAAATCAGGCAAATATCAGAACATCGATTACAGGAATTGCGAATATTTTGTAAAATACTGTTTGTTTAAGTTTTGTATCAAATAATAGGAATTTTAGCTATTTTTTAAAGTGAGAATATTAAATTCCAGTTACATTATATATAGAACGTTCTTTAATGGAATGAAAATAGAGAACAGCGAATACCGGTACATGCGAAAGACGTATACCTATGTTTTATCCAAATGGTAGGGTCACTTTCCGCAGTGATCGTTTCACACGTCGCACCCAAACTCTGAAATTGAAAATACTTTGACAGAAATGGTTGCATTAACAAGCAAAATCTTGCTGGTACATGATTTATCGAAACATTGACTTGAAAGACATTCACATACAAAATGACGAAACTCTTAAGAAAGAAGATGCATGCATAATAGAAATGTGCAGCCTTTTTTGTGAAGGTTCAGAAATGTGCAGCCTTTTTTGTGAAGGTTCTTTTTGGTGAACTATTTTCACGAAAGATATTAAAATCATTAAAAGTGTATAGAATATTATTCAAACTCATGTATAATGACCGATTATTGAATTATATAACATTGGAAAATTTCAGGCGTTTCAATGCTAATACTTCCAAAAAATGTTTATACAACGCACAAGATTCATCAGTATTTACGAACATTTGACAGTCGTACGAAATTGGCCCTGTTCCTTCATGAAGTTGGCGTCTTAAAAAAGGGAGAATGGAATTAATGTAATATTAGTAAAAAACACATGTTATATGTCAATTATAGAAATTAGTCATATCAAAACCATTGTTAACATTAGCGAATGTTTGACATATGCAACTTTAAAACCATCGAAAAATCCAAAAATGTTTCAACAAATAGTGGTCAATAAACAAATGGGGTCTTAATTTTCAGGATCGAGAATAATTTAACTAAATATCTTATCTGGAGCCATTCATAGCTCAACACTGCTAGAAGTTTGAACACTCACAAACTAGTTAAACCTTGACATGCACAGAGGCAGTATCAGCAATATTTGTTCCTTTGTTGTAAATGATATCAGCGGTTCCTAGACCGGTTTTGTTAAATCTTTTTACATTTTAACTCTTGACATGCTTTTCAAAAGTGGTCATACTTGGCTCTGAATTAAGGTCAAGCGATAACCTCGAGATTTTCACCTTTAAGTATCGTTTAGGCTTGACATAACAAAATTGATCTCATTTATTAAGTTTCGCTGCATTTCGTTTCATTTTACTTAACCCTTGATTTTGCTGTAATAGGTATGTTACTGGTTTATTGGTATTATCTCACAACCAAGATGAATAACAACAAAAAGGGGAGGGTTGTATGCCCACTGAACTGGTTTGGCCCTGCCACTTGTGTCGTGGGTCTGACCCGGGACGGGGTTGTGGTCATAGGTTCGTCTTTGTGTTAAGTATTTTGTCGCATTACATTTTTGATGGTATTCAGGTAGGGGTGATGTTGTTTTGTGTGTGCACGGTTTTTGTTTGAGGCGATTTAGGGCTTGTCGTGAGGAATGGTGTTCTACCCTTTTTGGGGGGACCTCGTAAAGGGCCTCTGGGTGTGTGGACTCCCTCCCTCTGTTGTTACCGTGGTTGGAGTATAATCTCTCTATTTGCCCCATATCTTTTCATTTTCATAAAATCACGACTCTACTGTATTTTTTTAAAGTTTTTTTACATTTGAGTATCCTCACATTTTTAGAGCCTTTTAAAGCTTGCCTAAGGGTGTGGATATACATGTATGTCCACTGTTGAAGGCCTTGGGGCAATCTGTTGATATCTTTAACGTTCTGTTGGTTGTTTCATGGACAAATAAATCACATCTAATTCTTCTATATTGTATGATTAAGTTTCTCGTGCCTATATCCGTTATTTCTTTATTTGAGTTTTTCTAGGGTTTAAATGTGGCAATCTGATAACTATTTCAAGTATCAATTGCTTTATTTTATTAACGGTAATTACGGTGTAGATATTTCATATTCTTAAATGTAATATCCATTGATTAGAGATTTATTTTGGATCTTCATTAGTTTTTATTCTTTTTAATCCGACTATAAGACATAACATTTTTGTGATTTGAAGTCCAATAAACTTTCCTAATTGAGCAAAGTAAAAGGGATTTTCCCGGAATTAATCAGAATAAAGCGTTTATTTATTGCTAAATAAATTACATAGACGCGGATTATGATTTTTATATAATTTAAAGTCGAACCCAATAATAATTTTTCAAGATTGTATTAAATATGTTTAATTTACAGCAATATGGCGAGTACAAGTAAGTTATTGAAAATTGTATTACAGGAGAGCTGAAAGACATTATATAATTAAATCATAATAACTGTATTTTAAGCACAAACATTTTAATCGGGAAATTAATTAGAATACTCCAAATAATTCAAGAATTGCGCAAGACACATAGTATGATCTAATTATTTTTTACCAAACTGCAAACTGGAAATGTTAACATTGCTAAAGCAAAGTTTGGTCCATATTAAAAAAAAACAGATACGACAAAACTGTAAATGATAGTGCCTTTGTTTATTAGATGCGCAAAGTGGAAAAAATGCATGTTAAAAGTGCATCAGTTAAATTTTTATGTAAATAAACTATATATCAAAATTCAACATAGTTATTCAGCATATGTACATGTAAACTTGTATTTTGAAACTTAGATCGGTGCATCTGCTGGTGGACCATATGTCCTATTCAGAATATGTACATGTGAACTTGTATTTTGAAATTTGGGTCAATGAATCTGGTGGGCCTGAGGTCCGTAAGCACATTCACCAGCCTAGTTATCAGACTTGTCTGGTATGAATTTTACGAACTATAATTTTACATAAATTTGCTGTAATTTAAATTCTTAACACCTGAAATAACAGGAAAGGCTTCATTGCTTGTATTGTATGCACGGTAGATGTCCATCTCGCTGGATTTTGCTGCTAAGTTCGGGTTTGTTTTGATATATGTACTTTTTCCGTGGTAATATGTTTGTCTTTATGTTTAACGTTATGTTACATGTATATTTTTTAATTCAGGTAAAAGCAGTATTATTTTACGCATAAACAATGTTTTATTTGGGGTGATTTAGAGCTTTTCACAAGGAGTGATTTGGCCTTGTGGAAACCTCTAGATTTTTAAATTTTTGTTTTTCTCGTTGTTGGAGTGCAGGCTCTCTGACATTAATCCAATATCGTTTCATAAGACAGAGCTTCATCAAGCTTGCTCATCGGTGTAAAATGATCGTGATGTCGCTTGGGTAAAAATGTTTTAAGTCTTAAAAAAGACATATTTTTCTACTCCTTTATGACAATAAAATACATAATACATATCATGCAGTGATATATGCAAAATGAAGATCAATTAATGATATATAACAAACTAAAAATAATAAAATTAAAATGTACATAGTTGTTATTCTTATTTCTGGATCTTCATACAAAATCCAAAGAGATACAAACATAATATAGAAAATCTTTAATTTGCTTTTTCTTTTTTAATTTTATTTGGTCACGTTCGTTAAGACCATTTGGTTCCAAGGTACACAGCTATTGTATCAAAAAATTCCCGCAGCTCCAATGGTTTGTCATCCCACTTACAATTTTCTTCAATTATCTGACATTATGGGGACCTTTTCTTCAATTATCTGACATTATGGGGGGCTTTTTAAGCTTACCCTACGGTGTGATCTTCATCCATTATTCAACAGTCAGGATTACTACCATAGAAGGAAAGAGGTCATGTAATGTCAAATAGCCCTAAAACTCTTTTTTTCGCCGTTGGAAAAATCCGAGCATGGAAATTAAAGATATTGAATAAAAGAATGTAATTCCAAAGTCTCATCAAGTCTCTATGCGCGGATTTTCTCTATAGCAGCCAAATTTATTTTCTTACCTTAAACAATATAATTCAACAGTTCAATTTTTTTGAAAAATCGTTCGAAAAATTTAACTGATTGTTAGAATTTGTCTAAAAATTAAAATCGAAATTTTCTAAATTTTAAATTTTATAAGTATATGCAAATTTAGGAAACATTTCTGTTTGGTTGCTTTCTTGACTGTTGAAGGCTTCAAGATAACCTGTAGATGTTTGTATTTTATACTTTTGGATTGCTAAACATTATCTCCTATTTCTACAAGACTTGTCCAGGAGTAAAAATCAGCTGTAGGATACTATTGCCGATTAACTGAAGCTTTGTCATGTTGTTTTATGATAAATGTTTTTACTTTTCTTTTATATGTGAAATAATTTTAAGGGGACCTATTAAAGATACCAGAATATCCTTCAATATCCATCTAGCACCATGACGATCGATGAAATGAAGCGAAGTGGCTTTAACTCCTACTATTTACACATAAATATCGAAGTTTGAACTTGTTACTCAAGTCAAATATGGGGTTTGATAAGGCAAGTCTTATCTGAACATTTATTTACCCAGACAAATTACGGAAAATGTTTTAATAAACGGCTACATGTATTTCGACGTATTCATTAATGAAACTAAATTAAATGTAATGTTTTGCTAGGCTCATTTTAGTAAAAAACGCCCCTTTTACGTGTAATTTCTTCTTATTTGTCAACCTTCAGAAGTTTAATTGAGCCACAGGAGTGAACGACTTTAACAAAATTCATATTGAGAATTTCTCAACCCAGTAGCCAGAATTTTTATCCTGGCATGATTCATTCCATAAACGCCTTTAAAATTTCCATTCAAAATCTGTTTAAATTCACAAAAATTTCAAAGACTCTTCCTTCTAATGCAGAGGTAACCCTTAGATTACTTTTTTTTTTGGTTGTGATGTTTGTTCTTATTGATTGCTGTCATTGTTTTAACCAGATTTCCAACATTGTGACCTCCAGCACTGCTGACGAGTTGTCGTAAACGACATTACCATACAGTGCATAAAATTAAAATTGTTATTTTTGTGATACACTGATTACAAATATAAGATAGGAGATGTGTCATGATTGACCATTAGACTGCCATCCGCCAAATTTCAGTCGAACCTAAACGTCTACAGCTTAGATTCGACTTCTAAATGTCATGCAATTTTTATTTTTAAAAAACAATTACCCGCTGCCTTGGCTTTCAAATAGAAGTTTCAGTGTCTACTAAATGAATCTTGCCTGTACCTAGAATTGATATGAACTTAATATAACCCCACATTTTAAGAAATATACTTTCCTTTACAGTTGATTAGAAAAACACCTGCATAACTATAATATATAATCTGCACTGAATTTTCGAGTGATTATTTAAAATGTAATATATTAATAGATACTTTTTTACAAAGCAGCTAATTGTAATATTTATATTCAAATAAAAATATGAAATGGATATTTTGTATCCAGACTTGGTAGCGGCGGGAAAAATACATATCCTACCAATATATTGGTGATATTCACTGTTGATATGATATTTCTCCTCTCTACAGATGGAAAATACTCAAAATTAAAAAAAATCGAGAGCGAAATTAGAAATATCGTTATTAACTGGGTTCAATAGCAAAATGGCCTTCTCGGTTGATCAAACGGAACAACAACAACAAAATTTTGACCGGAATGTGCATTTGGAAAAGGAAATGATTGTCTTTGAGACAGCTGTACAAAACGTGTAAATCACAAACTTCTATAGCCCTTAAATAATAGACACATTTCCACACCCTACGGCAAGCAGTGGGAAGGCCCCCAAAATAAAATGTGATATTCAAATGTAACAACTATCAGCTATATAAGCAACTAACACTTAAAAATTGAATAACTACATCCACTGAAAAACAGGTTACAATTTGTTTACAAAATTTATTGTCAGTAGATTCCAAATACATTTAAGAAGAAAGGGAGCTACATGTATTGTCAGTCTCGATCGGCAGATAAAGTAGCAGTTTCAAATACACATAAGAATGAAAACAACCTTTTGCCACTATCGATAGACCACATCTCTAAGAAATTTTCAGAAGGTGTTTTGAGCTTAACATGTAATTAGGAAGAAAATGAGCATTCATGTTCTTCATCAAGGAAGACCTATTTTCTTAATAGTTTGTATTCAGTATGAAGGTTCATTCTAAGTCTATCTGAAGAAGGGCAAACCAAAAATATTTCATAGTCGTTTCATTTTCTAGTTTGCAAAGGCAGTACCAAAGTGAACATCTGCGCGTTGCTATATAGGCGATTAATGAAACGTAAATATGCATACCTGCAGTGCAACTAGATGGTGAAATATTTGACATTTCCATCGAGGTCATTTAGTAAAGCCAAAAATAGCAGCGTGCTGTGAAAATGGAATTAAATATTTTAAGTTCGGTTATGAGGCGTAAGGAAAGAGATATGAAAACGTGATGTGTATCACTTTTTCTTTAATTGTTATGGTTTTTCACGCCATTCGAAATGTTTTAAAAGTGATAATCAATCCGCGTGCACTGATTATCAACGCCACGTCATATTTAGCGGACTTTGATTGACAACGTCACTATACAGCTGGGGTTTTTAGACATTATCATAACTTAAAACGACAAAATTAGTCCTTTGAAGAATTAGAGAAACAAAGTTTTATATTGTTACAACATTGATCATTATATTTTTACAGTCTCAATAGTTAATTCGATTGTAAGACAAACGATTATCAATGGCTAACAATGTACGATTCTCTTTTTTTTAAAACCAATCAAACTAGAGAAACACATTTTAACAACGTCTGTCTGAACTTTACAACAACAACTTATACACGTAATTGCTTGGTGGTTTCGAAAAATTGAATGAAATTTCTTCTGGTTTTTCGGATAATTTGATAAGCCCTTGTCTTGTTTACCTGCAAATTTCTGTTTATTAAAGGTTTTCAACAAATCTTTCATCCCCCAAGGATGCTGTCATGTAAAATGAAAAAAACTCAACTTTTCGTCTGACCGTGCCATGTCTCCGTCAATAACTTGATACGGGAAATTTTTAATTTCTAACTCACACAGTCTGTACGTTCATGTACATGCCATAGGTTTTAACCCTTTCACATCAATCAGCATTAGTGATTTAGCATGTTTTTCATCTAGTAGAAGTAGAAAATGTGTTGACGTCTGACAAGTTGACAATCCGTGGATTTAATAAAGCTCGGGGTTTAATACATGTCAAATGGACAAAAATTGGCAATACCAATTAAGTTCGTGATTCATTGGTTTCTGTGAGATTTTTTGTGTTTATGGCGGCGGAATATGTTATTGCACCTTAGAGCTATATGTTTCATTTTGACAATTTTTTAAATGGAATAACAGAAATTAATGTACACCAAACAAAATTTGCCATGACTTAAGTAAAAATATATCGAAAGTTCAGCTATGAAGTATGTCATGTTATATATCGCTGGAATTCTAATTTTTGCCGCAACTAATCCAGAGTTAAAATTCTTTTTTTGTTTCCCCAGCACAAAAATATTTACCATTACCCCTCTATGTTAAATCTTTGGCATTTAAAAACTCTGTCTATAAATGGTATGTTTCACAGATAAATATCATATTTCAGTGTTATAGCTAGAATATAATTAAACTATATTAAAAAAAAATTCACTTTTTATCTACCAGAAAAAACTTCAAAAAATAAAATTTTCAATATGTCTTGTTACCCGAGACCATTGGTTCATTGCACACCTCAAAAATAGAGCAAATTTATCAAGTCAAAAAATTGATATTACACCATATGGGAAACTTTTTATTTGAAGTTCAAATGTATTTTAAACTACAGCTTCATCTGCGGCAAAATCTAATTCCAACGATATATAATATGAAATATTTCAATGTAAAAATTTTGTTACGACAAATTTCGTTTTGTGTACTATATAAAATGTATTTCCAGCAGTCTTATTCTACATATCCCAGTTTGAAGAAATGTGGTTAATTGCGTTCTAACGTGGCAGCAGGATTGTGATGTATGAAAAAAATTAATTCTAATTATTACACGCTATGTTGTGGAATATTGAAAATATTAAAATAGGATAATGATATTGTCGACTTATTTCTAATTCGAGATCGTGAATAACAGCAAGGGGCAACATTTGCAATTATAATCTTTGATTCATTAAGTATTTTTCTGTCTCCTTTGAAGTTAATTAAAATTATAATTTATTGTAAGCTGTAATTTATTTATATTTTTTCGATAAACATTTCACTAATAAATAAATAATTACAAACAAGAAGAAAAAAGCGGTGTTTAAATGCCGCAGATTTTATTACATGTGTATGTGAGAAAAAAATCGATTTTTGTGTCCTCACAAAAGAAACAAGATAATTTTAGAAGGTAATGCCATAATAATTTTAGAAGGTAATGCCATATAAAATCATCTAAATTCAAATTAATAGATCTCCCAAGAGCATCTATAAATCTTCCTATAACATTTATGTATGCAAAGCGTTCCGTTGACCATGACAAGAAATTAAAATGGTGGACAAAGTGGCGTTAGTTTCGTATAACATACTTAATCAACGAAATTTAGTTCTTAATACTCTAAGAATCTAAATTAGACGACATTAAAGTCATTTTTTTGGTGTATTATCGGTCTCTACCAGACATACGGTTTACTCGACATGAATTCATGCTCATGCTTGCTACTCGAAAAATGATTAGTTTTTGTTAAGTTTTGACACTTTCATTAACGTATGCAAATTTGAAAGAGTAGAATATTAGTTTTTAATGCATCGTCTACATGTTTTATCATATTGATATCAATCTAATAACTTCTATGAATTTTATATTACATGTAATATGAGAAAGGTGAAACCTTAAGAAAGCGAGCTAAGTAGAAGAAATTGTGCCGTCCGCATCAGGGTCTTGTCCATTCCGACAACGTTGTTGATTTTGTTTGTAATCTCGC
>JARWCS010376743.1:0-10060 GCA_034783895.1 Geukensia demissa
CTGGTAGATTGTTCATAAGCCGGAACAAATATTACTGTGCTATATACAAATCTCTAACGGTGCCACCAACTCTCATTCAAAAGTTTGTGATTTTTTTATATTAGCAAGGAATAAGCAGCATGAAAAAAGTGAGATACAAACGAAATCATATGTATCCAAAATTATATAGCACTGTAGCGAAGATTAATGAGTAAGAAAGGATATGGTGACAAGATCCTGATGAAACATCTTAATTACGTACATAATAAGTTGCAGCAAAGGAACAAGCCTTTATTGTTGTTCTACACTATAAGAACATGAAAAATCTTTGATAATGCAAAAACTATGAACAAACCAATATGAACTGATAACATAACACTGGGGCAAATAAATGAACAATATTATGATAATTCCTTACATTTTTGTATTTATCAAAATTCATTCCAGAATGACTTTTCCATCTTTATTTTTTGTAAAACAACATGTATTTGATGTCGTCATAGCTGAACTTGGTTTACCATAGAGCCCCCTTGAAAAATCACTGAAATGTCTCCTTGTCTGAAAAAAAAAATGAACCAATTGGATCCAAAAGTTGCAGCAACAGTCCTTAAATGATCTTCTTTCAGAATTTATACACCTTATTCAAGATAGCTGTCATAGCCAAAATTGGCATAAATTGATCCTGTACGAATGTCGGCAAAATTTTCTCTTGTCGGGAAATATTTGGACAATTTTTAGCCAAACATACCATCAAAAGTCTTTATGTAGTACTCTTTCAGAATTGTGTATGATAATCTGTCAGTGGTTATTATGACTACCATTTATCTTTGTGCCAGTGCAATTATTTTTTGGTGAATGAACTGTATCAAGTTGCTTTTGTCCTGATCCGGAAACTATAAAATGTTTCTTAGGTTTGAGAAAGATGATCCAGCTATAAAATGATCTCCGAAGTGTACATAAATAATATAGATAAAATAAAATTAACAGAATGGTAGTTGCGTTTGTTATTTAATCAAAGGTTTTCATCCTTCTATGGGACTTTTCAAGATATATATCTGCAAAAAACACCGAGTCATCAGCACAAAGGGAGAATACCATGAATACGAATACATCAAAATCTGTTGTCATGGCAAAAACAAGAGAACAGCGAAACAGGCATCAACACACAAAGACGAAAATGAAAGAAAAATACAAATATAAACCAAAACAAAAGCAAAGAGAACAAGACAATACAAGATATGTGACAGAATCCTTTAATACAATCTGATGAGTTGCATGATACTTGACACAATATAGACCACATAAAAACGATATGGGGATAGGGTTTTCTTTGAAACTATTGACCTTCAACCATATGAGTTATTTTCTTAAAATATTTTAAAGATCTACTTTTTCTCAATATTTTCAATAAATGGTGCCTGTTTAAAATTTGTCTTAGTGTAAAACTTGCAAAAATGCTTAGTTTTTGTCGAAAAACCAATTCCTAGGGAGAAAGAGTTGTAGGTTGGGTGATGGATTTCACGACAGTTCTATTACCTTTCATTGTCAAACTAATTGACTGTCGGACTTACGGGTTGTCGGACTAATGGACTGTCGGACTAACTGTCTGTCAAACTAACGGGTTGTCGGACTAATGGACAGTCGGATTATAGCTACGCTCCCCTGAATTTATGACTTGAAGATTTTTATGCGAGAGCTAAGAAAATAATTAAATATTATTGATAGGCATATTTTGTCTCTGGTATAAGGTTAAACTGCTGTTTATCAAAATGTATCAATTAAGGTGTTAATTTCTTTTGATTTAGTTGATTATAATTACAGAGAAAGAAACTAAAGAAGTAAAAAAATATGTGAATTTATGACTTGAAGATTGTTAGACAAAAGCTGAGAAATATTATTTAATATTATTGATGGAAAGGCATATTTTGTCTCTGATATACAGGTTAAACTGCTGTTTATAGAAATATATCTATAAGTTGATTATAATTACAGAGAAAGAAACTAAAGAGGTCAATAAATTTGCTGGATACTTCACGATGAAACAAAGTAAGTTAAAAAAAGTCAGATTTCTGTATAAATCAAATTAATAAAACTACAATAGTGACACATGAACCTTAGAATTTTCTGTTTATCTTGAATTTTCAGTGAAGTCAGAGTAAATAATATAGTTCTGTTGGCTGGTGAATTCTACTGAATAAGGAAGAAAGTAAAATTTCAGTTAAATTTTTGCATTTGCTGTGGTAATTTCACTATTTCTTTTTTTTTTGCATCTTATTTTGAAATTCCATCTGGTAACTTATTCAAAATTATGTGTTAAAGGTAATTTTTTTTGGCCCCAAATTTGATTAGATATTATAACCCATTCTGTGTATGTTGAATACTTAATGCATATGAATGAGAGTGCAAAAAGTTTTTAGTTACAACAGGATGATTTTTGCCAGTTTTACTTGTATTTTACTAACTTTGAAACATGAAATCAACATGAAATTTTGGCATCAAGAATGGTCCTTTGCAGATTTTTTATTTAAGACACACCTATATATATATATGGCACGCCGTAACCGCTTTAATAACTTATCCTAGATTAAGTGAGCTTAATCCGGGATTTAGTAACTTAATCCTGGATAATTAAGCTGAGAAAATCCCAGATATTCACAATTTTTGAGAATATTCCGGTTTATCTTAGTTAATTTCAAGCTGAATTAATTCAGTTAATCCTAGATTAAGCTGAGAAAATCTCGGATTAAGTTACTAAATATAAAATTAAGTTGCTCAATCTAGGATTATGTTACTTCATCTAGGATTAATTCATTTAAACACTTAAAATGCTATAAATGAACTACATGAATAAATTAGCATGACACGTGTGTATTTTGATTAGTTGATAAATTTGCTTTTGTACTTTCACTTTCAAATTTGGTGATTTCTTCAGTTCTTAGAGTTTCAACATTTTTCTATGCATAATTATTGTTCCCAACTAAAAATTATCATCGTTTTAGACATGGGACAATGGGTACACAGATGACAATTTGACATCAGGAAATCAATTGCAGGCATTGACCGTACATGTCAGTAAAAAGTGGTAGTTTTAACACCCTTGACTATAACATGGGTACATGGGAACAAGATTCCCCTGTATGGTACCCCTATGGAAGCTACCACCCTATGGGTGACAATTAAATTTTTTTTTCTTTTTTTTAAAAATATTTTGCATCAAAATATGCGCAAAAAGATGAACAAACACCATTTGGAATATTTGCAGATCGAGTGATACATTATATAGAGAGTGTATCACTCGACCCGCAAATTTTCCAACTGATGTTTATTTTTGATGCAAAATATTCAAAAAAAGGAAAATTTTATTTTTTAATTTTCACCCATAGGGAAGGGGTTACCTTCCACAGGTGTACCATACACGGGAATCCTGCCCCCTTGTGTACATGTTTCTGTCAACAGTATTTCAAATATGGCGCCGAACTGCCAAGCAAATGATGTGTAGCTTGGTTCTATTGAATGTTCAATGGCCAATCAAAATGCTCAAAAATTTAATTCAGCTTAAGTAGAATTAATTTACCTTAAGCTTAATTAATTAGTTAATCCTAGATTAAGCTGAGAAAATCCCAGATATTCTCAATTTTTGAGAATATCCCGGTTTAACTCAGAAAATTGTAAGGTAACCCAGCTTAAGCTGAATTAATTTACTTAATCTTAGATTAAGTTAAGAAAATCCTGGATTTTCTCATTTTTTATAGAAAATCCTGGATTAACTCAGTTTATCTTGGTTTAAGTTAGCTTAATGTGAATTAAGTTACTTAATCACGGACTAAGCTTAGAAAATCTCGGATTAAGTTACTTAATCTAGCATTAAGTTATTAAAGTGGTTATATAAGAGGTTTGTGTAGTATAATATCATTTAATTTCAAAGACCTTTATTATGTCAAAATATTAACTCAAATAATTCAAATGCTTTCTTTCATCCAAGTTTTAAACTTATATGTTTACTTAATCTTTATGTAGCTTTCCTCCCAGGGAGAAGTGAACGAGTTAAAAATATAGCTAAAGTCAGCATGTCACCAAGTAAAACCACCACAGTAAGTTTTCTACAAACTAGACTACACCATATGAGCGGAAACTGAAAATCAGACAAAAGGTGACAAGCTAATAGACACTGCAACCTGGGAAACAAGAACAAGAACATCACACAGACTACACACACAAAAAAATATACTGTTAATTCAGAAATTATTGCGTGCATTTATTATTGCAAATGTTGGAATAGCGAAGATTATGTGAGCTTTATTTTTGTGGCTTTTCAAAGGTGTAACACAACATAACTAGTAAATTTGGAATGCGAGTTCTAATTATTGCGATTACAATCCTTTCACATTATTTGCAATAATAAAAACATCACAATCATTTCTGCATTTACAGTATCTATGAGCAATGTAGAATCCAAGGTCAATATAGACCATGTTTCTCTAAACATACAATTAAATAAAAAAAAAATAAAAAAGAAAGATATGAAGTAAATATCATGGAGATCTCATCACATCTGAAGTATTCAAGAAGTGAACCTTAAAAAAAAAGTATCACTCGCCTTTGGATATAGAAGTATATATATCTCACTCCGTACATCCACCACTTATGAACATCATGGCCGTTTGGTATTTGTTTGTCTTTTAGTTTTTAAGTCAAGGCGATTTAGAGCTTATCACAATGAGTTTGATTACACCCTTGTTGAATGCCTTGTAGTGACCTTTAGATTTTAATTATTTATACCTGCTTGTTAAGATGTAGAGCAGTCTCCTTGACATTAATTTTCAAATCCTAGAACTATTTACACCATTTTTGTATTAATGAATGGACATATAACTGAAGCAGATAAAATGTATGGACAATCAGACAAGTGTAAATGAATATGCTCAAACTATTTTGTGGATACTTAAGTCAAAACTTAGACTGTCAGTCAGTCTTTTTTAAGGAAAACTCATGCTTAAGTTTGATATTATTTTGAAAAATCAATTCATTGCCATGAAAATGCACATTGTGATTTTAATAGTACCTGTTCAAATTTGCACAAATGCAAAGTTTTTTTTACATTTTTGTGTGTTTCAGAAATGTATAAAAAAGTGAGAATTGAGAATTGTCTTCAGTGAAAATTAATCTGTCTTTTTTTCTTGAAGGTCAAGAAAGACACTGGAAAGCCCAAGTTTGTTGAGGTATGTTTTTAAATATATGTGTATAAAACAAATTATTGTTTTCAAAACTTCAGCACTTCTTCTATAAGAGCACATAAAAGCAAAATATGATTGAATTTCTCAGGCAATGTAGTTTTTAATGAAATCTTTTTATCTATCTGCAAATGGGAGATAACTCAATAAAGAAATGTGTATAAATTACGACAATTAAAAATTTCATTGCAATGTTTGTGTCTTTTTGTGACTTTAGTTGTACCAATATCCTGGCTATGATCGCACAGAACTGACAGCTTTACCCGATGACATTCCAGCAATTGATATGTTAAAGAAAGCCTCAGAGGCACAGATGGAGCTGTATAAAAAGGTCAGAGCTTACGATTAGCATGATTGTTCATGAGACAGCCATCCACCAAATGACAGTTAAATCTAAACTTCTACAGGTCCCATTAAGGCCTTCAACAATGAACAAGAATCCACACCATAATGAAAGCTGTAAAAGGCCCCGAAATACAAAATGTGAAACTATTCATAAAACATGACAATCAACATATTCTATTGAAAAAATGCTGAACAAATAACAATAAATGACTAATTAAACATAGACAACCACTGGTCTACTGGTTCCTGGCTTGGGACAGGCACATAAGTCTGTGACAGGGTTAAACTGGTTGCACTAAACAGCAATAAAAACACACTATCAAAATCAGTTGAAATTGAATTAACACCTGAGATTGATACCGAAAATCAACAACAAATACAATTGAAACTAATATGTGATACAACAAAATTATCAACCTTGACAGAGTACTTGCAGTTGCTGTCTGACTGTTAAAACCCAAAAGCAACAGATCAGGAAACCAAGCTTTAATTTACTATGGGATCAATATAAACACGTCCAATTGGATTTTGTGTTTCAATATCATTAGAAGTGAAAGGAAACATGGGTTGTGCAAATGCCAATATAAAATATATAGACAGGAAGTAGAAAATTTTATAAAAAATATAAACTGGTTAGTTTCATATTACCGGTAAGCTATTAACAGAAAGTCAATGAATGTACCAGTAAAAACCATATTTAAAGATTAAATAATAATGTTGTGATGATATAGATTAGTCCATTACCAACAGAGGGAAAAATTATTTATTTACCAAATGTATCATATCATTTTTATAGTCTGACAGTTTAACGTAATTAAAAAAATAACATTAAATCCATGTAATTTTTTTCAAACTTAGAATTTTTATTTATATACATGTATGCTATATTTATTAGTATCTTAAACATAATTTCATCACATTATTATATTAAAAACTATGGTGATATTTTCAGTACATGACTTTTTATTAAGCACAAAGTTGTTACATTTTATAGAAAAATACAATTTTTATTTGTTTTAAAACGTGTATTTTGTACAGGGGAAACGATCAAGAAAGGTATATGTTATTCATTTATTGGAAACAACAAATAACTCATTTCATATGTGGTGATATTTGTATATTCTGAATTCAGTCCAAAAAATTATAACCAATTATCTCCCTTGTGTTATCAGTTTTTATGTGATTTCTTTTTATAATAAATTCAATAAGTCATCAAGAAATATCAGAACTTACACTATAGAATACAAATACAGTGTTTATGAAAATTTTCTACAAAACCATTGATTTATTTGTAGTGCTGAAACTATAAATTGTCCATGGTTTTCTCTGGTATAAATTTGTGGTTATTTATCTCCCCTGTTTTTGTACATATGATAAAAGAAAACTCTTTGTTGATACACTTGTACATTTTAAAATATATTTTTTAAAGAAAATAATAATCTTTTCTTATATGAACTGTACCAGTCATCATGAGTATAGATCACAGATAACAATTAACATTAATCTCAAATGTGAATCAATTGTTTTTGGTTTGACAAATTGACACCGTAAGATCATAAGTATAAGGCTTCGCAAGTCTCTCAACTCTTCTACCCACAATTTAACTAGCCACTGCTAGCTGACATATAGTAGATTTGTGACATTACTGGACATACTTTCGATGGGGACATTGATTGATTATCTTATTCCGATTATCTCTGCATGCAAGACATCCTAAATATATTGCTTACCCCATATAATATATAATGCTTACTATGTAGTGTTTTTTGAGTGATGGTTTTTACTTCATTATATTTTGTACAGATGATTATGGGTTATATATTTATAGTTTTATTGCTACTGTCAAATAGGAAGTTTATAAATAATTATTAAAACTAATGCTTTTATCAGGATAGGGGTTTATTCTTTTATTATTATTTTTTTAAGAACTAATCTATTTAGCATCCTGAAGTTTCCTGAAAAATTATACCCCCATAAAAAGTCCACAAATATTAATTTAATTTTTCAAATTTTTTAGGGAACAAACTTTCGAATAGCAAATAATTTTCAAGGAACTTAGTCTGGAATAGTCAATGGTTTTTAGGAACAAATTCTGGAATAGCCAATAATATTTTAGGAACAAACTCTGAAATATTCAGTAATTGTTTGCTTTACTGCCTTTTTAAAGGAGTTATTGTCTGCAAGATATTATCAATAGTTTTGCTTCAGCATGACAAGTTGCCTTCCCCGTTCGAATTTTTATAGCACTTTAAATGTAAATAATACGTTCCATGAACACACTTAAAATATAAAACTGACATCAAATTTGACTTGTCATCATACACAATATGTGTAATTTTATCATTGATAGGGTTTCCAGGGTTAATCACCTTGGTGCAGTTGAATCTGGCTTTTGTATATTTGTATAAATGTAAGATGTGATTCAAGTCTTTCTGGCATATATTCCATATTCTTTCTTTTAAATATTATGCATGATTCTTATGTAGACTTGCACTTTATCATATTTAAGCATTGGTATATTCAACAAAAATATTGATGGTCTATCCTGATAGATTATAGGAACTATGAATGATTATAATTCATTTGACAAAAATTTCATCATGGAGTATTTTATTGCAGTATTTCACACAAAATTTCTTTTGCCAGTTTTTTGTTTTGATATTATAATTGTTATAATTTTAATTGTCAAATTCACAGTACTTTTATAAAGACCTGAAAACAATTATTTTACAAAGAAATGGAATTTTCTATAAGATGTCCTTCTAACAGAATGAGCAACTAAAGATGAGATTCTACAATTTCTTGTCAAATGCTGCAGTTTTTTACAGCCACTTTTTCTGCTTACCAACCTTATACTCAGTATTTTAAAATAGTTCAATGTTTACCATTAATGTTTATGTACAGCCTGCCTATAAACCATACATTTTAAAATGGTTTTAATGTTTTATGTTCATATTTATTTAAATCCTGCCTACCGACCAAACTTTGTAAAGTGGTTTTAATATTTTATGTTTGTTTATTTACAGCCTGCATACCGACCATGCTTTGTAAAGTGGTTTTATTGTGAAGCTTCACAAGCTGTATTTCAAGTAAGTAATAGGCAATTTACAATAACTTGAAACCTTATGGGTTCTCCATTTTGTTTGAGTGAATCGAATTCAGTAATCAAAGTTTGAATAATGAATTGAAAATGAAGATTCAAAATACACAAAAATCCTTTTAGAAAATTACAAAACCTGTCTTAAGTGACCACCTGTATTAAGCAACATCCTGCCTTAAGAGACCGTTATTTTTATTTCCCTTAGTAGTGCATTTCATATTAATTAATGAAACCTGTATTAAGTGACCAACTGTTTTATGTGACCCAATTTTAGATTTCCCCTTGAAGGTCAGTTAAGACAAGTTTGACTGTAACTGTAAAGATGTACGGTATGAAAAAGTTTTTGTTACTGTTCCAGTTAAAATTTTACTTCCATTTTTTACATATCAACTTTGCAAACTTTCTGTAGGGAATTTCACAACATGCTCTGCTTTATTTTCTCTGAAATCATATCTTATTTCCCAGGTATTCATCTAGTTTTTATCATACGACCGCAAAAATTTGCAGTCGTATTATGGTATGATGCTGTCTGCGGCGGCGTCGTTAGCGTCTGTAGACAGGTTGGTTTCCGCACGATAACTTTTGTTCTAGTTAACCAATCCTTGTAATATTTTGGGACATTGATAATTGGTTCTAAATAAAGATTGGTGTTGATTTTGGGGGATCTAGCCCCACTCGTTTTTTGGGAGGGGCCAAAAGGGGTTTTTCTCTCATTTGAATGCAAGATCTCTATTTCTTGTTCATTATTGATGGGGTTTTTTTCTTTGTATTTCCCATGAAAAAGTGAACATAATAGGCCAAAGCGTCATACCTATTTCTTACCGTTATTGAGATATGAGGGGTCCAAAAATGGCCACGCCCTAATTTTTCGAAACTTTTTTATTTCTCATCCGATTTTGATGGGGTTTTCTGCAAATGATTCCTTGTGAAAACTGCAAAAAAAGTTACTCCAAGCATTTTTTTGTATCTTTTATGGTTTTTTAAAAAAGGGGGTTCAAAGGGCCCAAAAATATCATTTTCTGGGGTATGGGAAAATTTTATTTTTCGTCGGATTTTGATGGGTTTTTTTTTCATTGGATTCTTCTCAGTGAGAACTTTTTTAAATATGTCAACAGAATTTTGTTAGTTCTTACCATTTTTGAGATAATTTGGATCAAAGTTGTGAAAAGATACATTTTGGCCGATCTTCAAATTTTGAACTTTTTTATTATTCATCTGTTTGAACGGAGTTTGTTTTAAACGATTCCTTGTTGGAAGGAGAACAAATGTTACTCCAAGCAATTTTTTGTAGCATTGACCATTTTTATATAAAAGGGGCAAAAGGGGCTAAAATGTGATTTTGCGGGTGATGGGAATTTTTTATTTTTCATCGGATTTTGATGGGATTTTTTTCATTTGATTCGTC
>JARWCS010376754.1:0-10060 GCA_034783895.1 Geukensia demissa
TATTACGATTTGAGAGAATCCGAATGGCCCATGGTCATTGCAATAAACTCGCCAATGTAGGATGCGTGAACCGTAATTGGTTCACGCAACAACATTGAAATCAGTCAAATTGTAAGCAGGTAAAATTGATATTAATTAAAATAATTTTAAAGAGAAGTTACAATGTATCACTGTAGCAGTCATACCTTTGTGAAAATTGATTAGATTTATTGCTTCAAATTTTTTCAAGCTATTGATTTTTTATGCTTATACACTGTATCTGTAATTACCTTTAAATGTTTAACATGCATGTAATATCATACATGACTACCAGATGGTCAGTCCTGTTTTCCAGTTAAGATTTTAAGATGTACACAGGACAACTAAGTCTGAAATAAACAATGTTAACAGCTTAAACATAAGTACAAAATATATTTTTTTTAATTCTTAATATATATTTTTTACAAATAAAAGTATATTTTAAAACAACTAAAACATAGGCATACATACCATTTCAAATGTAAAACACCAGGAAAGTAGAATAATGTTAAAAAGAAGATTTAAAATCAATTACAGATTGCACTGAAGTTGCTAAAATCAATACATACTTCTCTCCATGGGATAGGTCAGCAAAATAGATAGGTATGTCATGCTTGCACACACTTCCAAACACACCTGTTACATCAAGTTTCTTGTTTTTAACTTTTGATCTGATAATGTTTCCTGCTTGAGCATCCCTGAAAGAAATGTTTATTATGAGAAACATCTAAAACATGTACATTATTAACCTGATCTGTAAAAGCTATTTTAATGTAACTGTCATTTAATGTTCTTACAAGAAACTCTTAATCATTTAGAATTTCATCTTTGGCAAAACGTATGAAACATCTGCGCATTATTGTGATACAAATATAAAGAATATTCTAATAAACATTATATTTTTTTCAAAAAAGGACACTCTATACTCTATGTCAGGCTTTTCTGGAGTGTGATTTTTGAGCTTCATAAATTTATTTTTGCGATTCTGCCTTTGTATTTATTTTCATTCAAAAGAAAGAATTATCTCACAGTTAACGGTTTATGTTTAATGCCATTAAATACCGTTTTACATACTATTATCTGCCCCTGAAATTCTTTACGGAGATTTAACATTGAGGATCGGCCATCTTCGTTTTGAGCGGGAGCGCTTAAGTTTGACCTAGATAAAGTAATTTTAAAAAATGTGCACATTTCTTTTGTTCGGACCTTCTCTTGCGATTCAGATAAAAATAATTACTTTTAAATTTCCATTCAGGTGCGCCTCAAACCATTATTGTATGTTATTTAATCCTAGTTTAATTACTTAAATATTACGCAGCGTTGACAATGTGTACTCCCAGTCTCGTGCTAGCGTGTGCAAAGAGCCACTTCCAGCAAACAAATGGCTGACTTTACAATGTAAAATCTCCGTAGAGAATTAAAAACACGGCGCAGTTTAAAATACATCGAGATTGCTACAAAGTATTATTGCAACTTGCTTGCACTTTTATCAATCTACAAAAGAAACACTATTTTATAAGAATGCGGTACAGTTTTTCTTTCATAACGTTTTTGCCCGTTCCAATAAACTCTGAAATGGAGTATAGACAATTTTACCTTTCTGGCTAAATCACTTTTGTGTTTTTCCCACAAACCGTGAGCTAGGAATTTCATCATTAAGTCTTTTAAACCTGTGTGTTCTGTCCATATTTCTGGATTTAATAAATTCTACAAACAAATTAAAATTAATAAATCATATTTAAATATTGTACTTTTTTCTGAGTATTCAATGCTACATATTGTTTAAAAATTTGCAAGGGTTGTTCAGAACATGGTGTCTTGCCTGCTATTGTTGTTGTGAATATAATTTGAGACTCTTATGTGAAAAAACCAGTGACTAAAAAAAATTCAAAGTCTTTACAAAACTGATTTTTTCATTTCATATGAACAATGTATCTTTATAATAGCAAGCAAATTTCATTTGCAAAACAGTCCAATTAGAAAAATTAAAATAAATCATTTAAACTTTATCCCTGTTTGTATATTTTTTATACCCAGGAGATTCTGAGAAAGTTTCCAAAAAATCTATAAAGATTTGACAAGATAATGTCCTAGGTTCAATGAATGTATAATTACCTGTAAATAATTGTCTAAACACTTTCTCCTCTTTTCAAGGAATTCTTGGTTCATATTTTTCAACATGGTTTTACCAGGTAAACCAGGTCCTGGAAGGTCTGGAAACTAAAAAAAAAAAAAAAAAACACATAGATTTATGAATTCAACATACAGTCGGAGATCGAACTTGTACAAGTAAAATTTTTAACTTGTACAAATAAATAAAAGAGGTAAAATTATCGCCTTTGATGCTTTATTCATATTTACTTGTATAATTAATTAAAATAAGCTGAAATTGATGTCTAATTTCTCAAAGGTCGAATCTTCAAAGCCTGTACTCCTCTATAAAGCTAACATGCATCTAAATTACGCTTAATGTTATGCAATGTCAAAGAATGAGTACATACCCTCTCCTGGAAAAGCATATTTAGATTACTGAAATCACTATATGATATATATCCTGTATAAATACAAACCTTCTCCTCAACGAGCATATTGAGATCATGGAAATCACTATATCTATGATATACAGTCAAACCTCGACGGCACGAACTCAAAGGGACCGGAAAAAAACATTTGAGCCATTAGAGTTCGCATATTTCCGGAAGTATTTCTGTACATGTATCACTTCTTGAAGTCCGGTATTTACAATAGCTGTGGTATTGAGAAAATGAAGTTTGAACTTCTGAAGTTTTTGTTCATGCAATGGAAATAAAGCAAAATCAATAACAAACATAGGTCTACACTAATTATATGACAATTAACAATTCTCTAATGATTGTCAATCAGTGTCACACCTGTGCTCAAATCATAAGCTGTGGTAATCAATTAACCGTTTGACAGGTCACAATTAATTTTACAGGTATGTTCGAGTCTTGCCTTGTAAATTTAACTGGTTCATTAATGAAGGGTCAAAAACATAAGTTCGAGCCAAAAGAGCAGGGTTCTCACTAAGAATTTTTCATGGTGAGTCCTGGGACTCATCACTTTTTGAGATGGCGAGTCCCATTATGTTTTGGTGAGTCCACAATATTTTCATTTTATACTGTATTGTGGTTGTTTTGAAGGGGTTTAGCAATTCAATTGTTGTTTGACAACACAGTGCTAAGCAAGGATTTAGCTATAAAATGTGCTAGATTCAAAGAAAGCCTTCACCATAACATAGCACTGTAATTATTCTGATTCCCAAAACCCTCATTTTGTTCTTGAAAACCAAGAATGCAATTTTTGCTGTTATATAGGCTTATGAATTTTTTAATTCACATGACTAAATGTGAAGGAATTGATTTATGAGGAGTTGCTAACATGGAGGAAAAATTTCCAAGTACCTGATTGCATCATACATTTAGATGTTGTGGAGGACACAAAAATAAAAACATAACTGTATGCAACATTAATTATTCTTTAAATATAGAAAGGTTTCCTGATTGTCTTTTTCATTTGGGATTTCCTGTGCTGGTATTTGGTTGTATTTTCAAAATATCACATGACTTTTGTTTACCGGTAAAAATGGCGGGAAAACCAGGTTTAGGGTCAGTGTTTGTTTTTCTATGATAATTAAATTAGATGAACTGTCTTGATGTAAGAAAGTTATTGAAATAAATTATCCTGTCAAAACAAACTGGTTTTCAGTCTACCTGTACAGTGTATTTGAGAGGATTAAATGGTGATCAAACAAGGGAACAGGTGTGACCTAATTACTTAATCAATCAGTCATTTATCGGACAATACCTGGGGCATTTATTGATTTTTGTTAACTGTCACTTAAGAGTAAATATCCTACGGCAATAATGTGCTGCAACAAAGATTAACTTTTGAAAATTATGGTTAACGGTTCAGGACATGCACTATGCAAAACAGTTTTACATACTATTATCTGCCGCTGAATTTCTCTACAGGGATTTAACATTGAGGGTTGGATATCTTTGATTTTGGCAGGAGCGCTGAAGTTTGACCTAGATAAAATAATTTGAAAAATTGCGCTCAATTTTTTATTTGGATCTCCGCTTGCGATACATAACAGAAGAATTACATTTAAATTTCCATTCAGGCGCGACATTAAGCATTTTTGCAGGTTATTTAATCCTAGTTTAATTACTTAATTATTACGCAGCGTTGACAATGTGTACTCCCGGTCTCATGCTAGTGTGTGCAAAAGGCCACTTCCGGTAAACAAATGGCTATCTTATAATGTAAAACCCCCTTAGAGAATTAAAAACTTGGCACAGCTTAAAATACAACATATTTGCTAAAAGTTATTGTTGCAAGTTATTTGCACTTTTTTCAATCTACAAAATAAACACTAAGAATACGGTAGAAAAGTTATTGTTGCAAGTTATTTGCACTTTTTTCAATCTACAAAATAAACACTAAGAATACGGTAGACAATTTTTCTTTCACAACCTTTTTACCAGTTCAAAACAAACTCTGACATAGAGTATAACACATCAAAGTCTTAGAAGAATAATTTGAACTGCCAGATGAAATTTCAAAACTGGAACCCTAACAGCTAAATGTAAATACATGTACTGCAACATATTAATATATGGGAGTGTACAGATTAAATCCAATTTTTCCTCCCATATAAACAAGATATTAGAATTTATTCTAATTTCATATTTGACATTGACATTTACTTTATCATTGTTTGAGAAAAAAATAACTATTTGTAAAAACATATTGTCTTTAATTAAACAATTATATACCTTTAAGCTCTTTATTTACTAATATAAAAGGTGTAAAGGTAGACAATATGACCTGAATAATTATGCCATAAAATTACAGCTGTTGAATTCCATAATGATGAAAGATAAAGAAAGTAGTTTAAACCACTCAAATATCAATAAACATTACAACAAAATGCACACTTCCACAAAACTGACAATAACACTTGCAAAATCATTTATGAAAAAATAAATAAATAGCAATAAATTGCAGATTAGTATATTTTCAATATGAAGTCATAAAGGAACAAATGTTATAATTTAAGTTTTTATCTGGTTTTTCTAATGTAATTGAAATTCAATTATAATAATTTATCCAAAATAATTTACAAAGAAGAAAGGTAAATTGATTACACAATTTGCCCAAAGAATATATTTGCTATGTGTAATTGTTGCCCATCTCTGAACAAAATATTACATGTAATTTGTAGGTGAATTAATAATACACGATGTTTCATTATTCAAAACCTGTCTCTGTTAACAATAATTCAGAATGACAGTTCTCTATGATAATATTTTGTTAAAACATAATTGTGCACATCGATTAATAATGATAAACTTCTCATTATGATAAGTATATTTCTTGATTTTTTATTCAGCTTAACCAAATAAATTACCTTATCTAAAAATTTAATAGGCAACAACCAATTTTATTAAACAGTGGAAAATAAACAATAAAAAACAATATTAACTACTAATAGAGGAACATATTGTATGAAACTGGTTACTTACAGTTAGTTGCCAGTAGGAACAATTAATTCTTTTTGTAGAAGTTCATAATGATAAGTATTTGTCTTATTAATACACAAGTAAATATGTTAATATTCTGTTTTAATTACAATTTGCCTTGACGGAAAATGTTCTATTGAAACTCTATAATTGACAAAACATGATTAACATGATTAAGAAATTGACTGTTGTCTATCAGATTATGTGTTCATGGATGACCACAATGAACTGCATTCACATAGGTAACCCACTAGTATTACACAGTTCATATTCCATATCTGTCCATATTGAAACATCAATGGTGAGCACAAGCTGTATCACAGATACTTTGTAATCTATGTTTAACTGGAGCTCAGGTGAAATGAAATCCTTCTGTGTTGAAACAGTTCAATAACCTGAAAAACAGAAGTCACTTTACTTTATATGGATAATGTCAAATTCAATGTATGATATATTGAAATCTTATTTTGTCTGAATTATTTTAATTTTGAATGCATCATTTGCACAATAACTGCTATGCAAGCTTATGTAGGCTCCAAAGAAAGTTCTACTGTCATATTTTGAAAAATGTATGGAAGGGAAGTTAGATTCTTTCTGTCAAATCAACAAATTTTGTGAGGCTTTAGGCAGAAGTTGCTTATTATTGCATGTTCAGCATCTTTTTTTTTGCTGTTTTTTTATGGGAAATGAATAAATCCCAAAGTAAGTATTTTTAATTTTAAAATGTGGAACAAGTTTAACGTTACCATAATATAATTTACATTTTAAAGCAAAATCTGTCATTTGTTAGACTCACTCCTACTAAACCTACCCCAAGAAATCATCAATATCCATTGTTCTGGCTCTTTTCTTGTCAAATTCATTTTTCTCTAATAGTTCCTCTATCTTAGTTTTGACATCAAAATCTGGTGGTACAGGCTGAAAGAATTACTAAATAATGAATTGGATAGTATACAACAGAATTGAATGTTCAGTCATAACATTTTGAGGGGTTTTGTTTATAAATTCATAGAAAAGTCTGACAAACTTCATGTTGCTCAACACAGTAATTATTTCGATAAATATTTCATGCATATTAAGGACGATATCATATAAACAAGAAATAAATGAATAAATCCTGCAGTGTAATTAACCAACAAGCTGAGCAAGATTTTCATGTTCTTTTTCAGAAGGTAAAGTCCACAGAAAGACATGTCACACTACATGGAAACATTATATTGACTTCAAGCTCTTACTACAAAATGCTGCATGCTGTAAATACCAATTAAATGTGTTTGGTTTGACCTAGCTGGGGATCAAGTAGAATATTCTTAAGTTTATTATAACTTGTAAAAGAAACTTATCATTGTACAGGCCTCGTCTGATGAACAATTCCCCTTTCTACAATCCCTAAATTATGAAACTTTTGTGTGAATAACAAAACTGTATGGAAATCTGTTATTTTGTATTATATATTGAGTTTCTTCAAACATCACATATATCAGGTGACTTACTATTGATTTCAAAGAACATCTTGTTTTATAATTCTTCTCTAAAAGTTCCAAAATCTTTGAGTACCTGCAAATATAATTCCAAGAAATATTTAATATTTAATTAAGTGTTGACACTTTTATGTAGCTTTTAAAATGATTAAAAATTTGTGTCTTATAAGACGAATACATTTGCTGCCAACAGCAAAAATGTCATTAAGAAAAAAAACTATTTCTAAATGTTTTCTTATGTAAATGTAGAGTTATAAGTCGCATATCTGTTTAAAAAAACATATTGTATTCAACTGCAACAAAATTGCAGCCACCATTAAGCTAATATCGCTGTTGCATCAAATAATTGAAAATTAAGACAAATTATAACGAAGCCAAGGATGAAAATATACTTACTTGAAAGCTGCACCAATTGTTTTATTTTTTCTTGAAAAACAAATTCTGACTAGACCATCCCATTCCTGGAATTATATAATGAACAGATTAAGTGATAATGAATAGTATCAAGCTATTCATTTTACAATATAAAGATTTGGGTTTCCTTAAATATATAGAAGGGTCAAGGTCAAAGTTGTCATACATAGACTGAAATATCTCTTGGCTTTGTCAAAATGAATAGATAATTTAGTATATCTTAAAAATAAATAGAAATTTCAGTCTATCAAATTTAATCCTTGAACTACTGGCTTTGTAATGACACCAACATATTTATAAATTCCTGTACCCTAGCAGCTTTAGGGCTCATTTATACTTCCAAAGCGATCGTCGCGGGACTGACGAAAATCGCTGGGTGTTTATACTTGTCGTAGTTAGTTTAAACTCAGGTAAAATCGTGCGACATCGTGCGGTAGTCGCGCGATGTTAGGGTGACAGTCGCGAGATGTCGCGCGACAATCGCGGGACGAAGTATAAATGAGGCCTTATAGATTCAAATTAGACCAAGACACAATATACAGTTTTAAAAGTATTGTCCTATAAATAAGCTTACAGAGTCAGAAAACAATAGAACTTGACCTGTAAAATGACACCATTAAACTGAGTATAGTGACAATAAGAAACAATCTTCTACAAACTAAAATTTTTACAAAGATAAAGTTTTAATTCACATAAATTGTGTTCAACTAAGTTTATTTCCCTCCTCGTCAAAAGTTTGATGATGATCAGATTTTCATTATCAATACAGTTGAACTTTGGTAGCTCAAACTTGGATGGCCAGAACACTATGGTTGGCTTAAACTAATGATCAGGTCCCAAAAATTTCCCTATTATTCCATATAAAGTAAGTATTGGTACCTCAAACATTGCTAGCTAAAAAAGTTGAACTAACAATTTTATCCCTTTAAAGACAAAATTGTTATTCTAATATGGAGAATTGAAAACCTCAATAGGACTTAACCTTAATAAATTCTCCTATATTATGACTTACACACGCTCTGACCTCACAATGTGTTTTAAGAAAAAAAGTAATGACGTAACAATGTTATTTGCGGAAAGCACTTATTGTCAGTCAATGTTGTTTTTGTATATTTTTACATATTTACCATATTAGAATCATAATAATTCACAATAGCCATATTAATTTGTTCTGATTTTACCACAGGCTCACGTTGTTTACACTAATTTTATCCCCCCGACATCGCTCAGGATAAAATTGATGTGTAAACAACTCCAGCCCATGGTAAAATCAAAACAAATTATGGCTGCCGTGAATTATTTCTTTATCATCAGAAATCTGAACTTCATATTTGTGTGCAGGTCAAACCTTTCAATAACCAAGGTTGAAAATTAAAGGTGTGAAAAGTGTTGTCCATATAAAGGATAAAAATGTTAGTCACCATTGTTTGTAGTTTGATATTGAAAATGAGTTAATTGTGTTATAACATGTATAAGTGAGCAATAGAAACTTTGACCTTGATCTCACTCAGCAATCAGTGCAATAATATAGATGATTCAAACACTTCTCTTATGACCAGTCTGACAGTCTTTATAGTATATTCATGGCCACAGAATGATACTGTTCAAGAAACAATTAAATGGGGGTGTGAGAAGGCACTATTTTTTTTTGACTCACCATCTACAACAATGCATTTATCTTTGGTACCAAAACCCACAGTATCTAATTGGTAGAAATCCCAACCACCTACATAATTTTCTTGAAGTGATAAGTAATTATCTCAAAGAAAACACCCACCCAGAGAACCAGATTTCTTTTATCCTCACCACCAAGAGTAGTCAAATTTATTAAAGTACATCAACCCACAGAAAAAAATACCAAATGCCATCACACACCCCCAGATAATTTTTTTGGACCAGCCCTCAACACATAATACCTGGAAGTTTATAGGAGGAGGAGGATTTCTGGGTTCTATCCTGACAACACTGGATTCTACTTTGGGTGGTGGACGAAAATTATTCTTTCCAACCTATAATATAAAACTCTAGATAAATATGCAAGAAATAAAAATGAATACCCAATAATGAAAAAAATGATCGGGGTAACTGATTATTTTGTAAGAAAAAAAGCAGTAAAAAAATAAAATACAAAGAAAACAAATTTGACTTGCATTGGAATAAATCTAACTTGAATGCAACAGTGTTTCAATATAACGCAAACAAAAGACACAACCTACAAACACTGGAATTAATACAAAACACACATTCCTGAAAATCAGTAAGTTGTATGTTAAGGTGTATATATTCTCACCCAAAACTGAATACATTTTGTAAAAGTACTCAAGTTTCATATCAATATGCTAGGTTTAGAAAATTTCAATGCAACATCTGTAAACTTTAATGAAGTAGACAAAACTTGAGAGCAAAGCAATTTCCCTACAAATACCTTAGGATTCAATGGAGTAAAACTTTATTTAATTGGCGCAGCCATTTTATAACCAGAAGATGGTGCATGAAAAAAATGACGCACTTACTTACGATTGGCTAATACAGAAATAATTACAAATTGCATTGGAAGAGCATTCTATACAATCAAAAAATAAATTAAGCACAAGATGAATA
>JARWCS010376765.1:0-10060 GCA_034783895.1 Geukensia demissa
GAGCCTTCTACAGAGAAAAGAGAAAAAGTTGGCTCAATCTTTTGGTTTCACGTTCCGCTATATAGATGATGTCCTTTTACTGAATAACTCTAAATTTTGTGACTATGTTGACCTCATATATCCCATTGAACTTGAAATCAAAGATAATATAGAAACAGAAAGGTCTTTACACCTATAAATTGACAGTAAGGGCGGGTTAAGAAAAAACTCTACGACAAGAGAGATTAATTTGATTTTCCCGTTCATGTCTAGCAACATTCTAGTCGCACCTGCATACGGATTGTATGTTTCTCAGTTGAAACGCTACTCCAAGGCGAGTGCTTCCTATCAGGATTTTATTGACTGAGTTGCTGCTGACAAGAAAGATTCTGAAACAAGTGTTTCTCAATGAAAGATTAACGTCATCACTCCGGAAATTTTTCGGTCGCCATCGTGATTTGATTTACCTCAACGAAATATCTATTCCACAAATGAAAATAGATATTTTCCCACTGTCGTGACAAATCCGTCCCTATACTATGAGTGACTAACATCAATTTCTATACATCCTCTTTGTCTAATGATTAACACGATGGGTGCCACTAGTAAAGCAGGAGTTGCTTTACCTTCCGGAGCACCTGAACTCACTCTAGTTTTTGTAGGGTTCGTGTTACTTCAGTTTTAGTTTTTAGAGTAATGTTTTGCGTACTATATTTGTCTTTCGTTTCTTGTTGTAGGCCATGGTCTTGTCTGTCTTCTGACTTACGATTTTTGTCAACCCTTCGGATTCATTTTACTAGCAAACATGCTTAACCCCGCCACATACTGTACGTGCCTGTCCCGAACCAGGAAACTGTAATCCTTGGATGTCGTTGTTTATGGGTTTATTATTTGTTTTTCATTGTATACTTATTTGCCCAATATTTGTTAAATTTTAATATCATCATTTTTGGGGATGGGTCTTTTACAGCTTGTATGGTGTGGATATGTGCGTAGCTGAAGGCCTTGGAAGGCCTCAAATGAAATAAGACGTTTGTATGATAGTTACTCTCTTTGAATTAAATTGTTGCATCATTTTCCATTAATTTACTCATTAACTGGAATGCTATTTGACGTAATTTATTGATATGTTAACTGCATGATTCTTTCAATCACAAATTTTAAATAAGTCCTTTGTACTTTATTTAGTTTGAAATTGAGTCGGCTGAGATTATACATCAATAAATCACTTCAAAATTTAAAAGAAAGATTATGGAGTAAATGTCAGAAAGACACGGTCCACATCTTATATAAGTTTTTAACAAATATAAACAAATTACATTTAAATGTATGAAAAGAGCATTTTTGGATTTAGTAGCGGACAAAAATGGATAGATCGGTCAAACTTTAAGATTTTTTAAAAGTTTACATTCATGGACCAAACGCAAATATACAGTTCGAGCATACTGAACGCTGATAATCAAAATATAAAGACCCAGTTAGAGAAAATTTTCTTTTAATTTTAATGTTTAAAGGATATGAACTGTTTCTTTTCAAAAACACTGCACTATCAGAATATAAAAAATAGCATATAACTCAAGAGAAACTTTTAACGACCTCTACACAGGATAAGATAAAAACTTCGTAATTGTATTTGAAAGTAAACAAAGGATATATGCCAAAAAGATACAATCCATATCTTAACTTTGTATAAAACGCTTTTCTGGAATTACCTTCATCAGACACGCATTATGCCAAAAATAGGACGATCAGTAAAAAACCTTATTGCCAAACATAACCATTGCAGAATTTCACAACTTACAATATTGGAAAGATGTTATTTGTATCTTTCTAACATACATTCCGGTACCCGAAAATAAATAAAAGCATACAACTCAATTACGGGAAGTTTTGTAAGACCTCAACACAGCCAAGAGAAAAACTAATAGTATTTAAAAGAAAGAATGTGGAGTGCATGTCAGAAAGATACCATCCACATCTTACATACATTCATTACAGATATTCAAAGCCAAATTTTATGCTTGAAAAGCGCAGAATTTTAACAAATGGCAAAATGTTGGAGAGATAAAAAACGGCATCTTTCAAACATGCATTCCAGTACGCCAATATATGTAAGAGCATACAACTCAACCACGGGGATGCTTTTTACTACATCCACACAAATGATACGTATGTGGTGTTTTCATTTCTGTTTTGCCACACCACTGCCCTAGGTAAGGGGGAGGGGTCACCGCTCGCAAACTGGTTCAATCCCGTCACATACTTAATGTGTCTGTCCCAAGCCAGGAACCTGTAGTCCAGTGGTTTTTGTTGTTTACTTAGTCCTTTATTGTTATTTGTACACCATATTTTGGATAGAATTGGTTGATTGTTGTTTTTATGAATAGTTTCACATTATCTATTTTTGGAGCATTTTACAGCTTCCGTTATGGTATGGACTTCGTTTCATTATTGAAGGTCAAAATGGGACCTGCACAAGTTTTAATTCGACTGTCATATGGTAGAAGGCTGTTTCATGGACATTCATGCAACATCTGATATTTATATATTTCTTATTTAGTGGTATTTTGATCAAACGGATAACAAATATATTAGATGTAAGAGTTAAAGGTTACTATAAAACATACACTAACTGGACTTGTGAGAAAATAAAAAAATCAATTAATTTTCTTCTTAAAAATAGGTTCGGCGATGGAATTAATTGACAGGTTGTAGGAATTCCTATGAGTACAAACTGTACCCCTTTAATCGCAAAACTTATTTCTTTACTGCTATGAAACACAGTTTTATAGAAAAAATTAATAATAAGTTGCTATCTTGACTTTAACTTTGCAGTCAAAAACACGGAATTCTTGAAGTACTTCACTACATTTTATCCAGAAAACTTATTTGAAATTTTAAATAAAGCTTTTCAGGTCAGCAGCAGTTGTCTTTTTCTGGATTTAAATGTATTTGTTTCACAAGGTAAAATCAAAACTAAAATATAAGAAAATTTCTCATACTCCTATGCGATTTTCTCTTCCTCGACGGGGACATCAATTTGGCTCCTTTACCGTAGATACAGAAATTATTGCAATGTTTTTATTATTGCGAATATAGCGACGGTATTGTAATCACAATATTTAGAACTCGCATTCAGGATTTTTTAGTTATTCTGTTTAACAGCCTTCGAAAAGCCGCAAAAATAAAACTCGCTTTATCGTTCGAACATTCACAATGATAAATGCACGCAATAATTTCTTAATTCACAGTATGTGGTGTATATATTTCTTTTCTTTAACTTTTCTGTTTTTCCCGTGCGTCAAGCGATGTTTTAGATTAAAATGCAACATTAATAATGTTTAATAAATAAACGGAATTTTCGTATGCTATGTGTAAATTTCAAGGAGTAACATCTCATCAGTAGCATTAAAATCAAAACGTAGGAAGTCAAAGATCCAAACATAGCAAAAGAAGCACTCAAATCCAAACAAATCGAAATCAGAAGGCAAATCCGACGGCAGGGTCAACTACTAAGTGCTATACTTTTCGAGATCTTTCCGTATTTTAGTGTTTTAGAATTTTAACAAATGCAGCAAATTTCTGTAAAACATTATGAACACAGTCTTTCCATAAGGACTTGTCAGTTACATGAAATAAACATAGAATTTTCTTTATAGCATTTTTAAAGATCTTCTTTGGACTCAACATTGACTTTTGCTCAATGATTTACATCAGAACTGATTGTAGTCAATATTGTGTTAAATTTTAAAGTTACATGTTATCGATCATTTTTATTTTGGCACTTGAACATTATCTTGTTTTTTTCTATTAATGCTATTTTTACAGTAAATGCAACCGGACGTGTTTTGATTGATGTCTCAGCTTAAGAGAACAAGGTTTGGTATCAACTGTGTTTGGATTTTGTCTCAGCCTAAAAGAACAAGGTTTGGTATCAACTGTGTTTGGATTTTGTTTGAATTAGTTGTCAGTAACAGCAAGTTCCTTTTCGAGGTCGATACATCTTGTTTTCTCTTATTTTATTTGAAATAGACTGCGTACTTTAAATACCTTCAAAAGGTAAATCTTATTTAGCTTGTTTTTCACGTTTCATTTCTGAGCTGTTTGTTCGAACCACTGTCCCAAGTTGTGAGGACTTTTTAGTACTCACAAACAATTTGAACCCCTCCAAACATAATATGCCTGTCCCAAGCAAAGAACCTGTAATCTAGTGGATGTCCTTGTTTTTATGTTTAAGTGTTACTTTTTTCACATTCTATACTTATTTAGTCGATAGTTGTTACATTTGAATATCATAACATTTTGATTTGAGGGCCATTTACCACTTGCTTTAGGGTGTGGATATGTGTCCATTATTGACGGCCTTACAACAACCTGTATATGTTTGTAATGTCAGGTTTTAGATGGCTGTATCATAAGCAATCATACAACGTTTCCTTTTTCTATATCTATTTAGACTGTCGAATTCTTTTTGTTTTGCAAACATTTATAAACCTTAAGGAGGTAGACCTAGGTTAAGGGACACAACTCTTATATATCAATTGTACGTTTGTATTAACCCTTCTTTTATAAATCTAGTGAAAGCACCTGAATAACTCAGATTAATTTCATTCTAGTTCCAATGTATGCTTCAAAAGCTTTGATGAGATTGTAAAATATAAACATTTTAGTGATTTCAAGAGTTATCTCCCTCAACCCAGGTCTACCACCTTAAGTATGGGTGATCATAAAATTTTGCAGTCTTTGTAAACTACTTTAAAGGTTTTGAAATCTCACATTTATGATATGTTAGAAGTTAATCTAAGGTTGGGAAATCGAAATGTAAGTAAAATTCTGTTGAAAAAATACTTTTCATCAGTTGTTTTTACTTCAAATCATTATATAAGCAGTCATTTTTTTCTCCATTTTCCCAATCTCCTTCATTTCATTTATTGGTTCGCAAATCACTAATGAGATATAGTGGATGCTTTAACACTAATATAAAAGGCTGCAAAATATGGGCATGTCACCTTCTGCATAATTTTTTTGTGAATCTGTACTTAGATATTTTTTAAGGAATCTTCAACCAAACTGTTTGAATTTACTAAATATCAAGATTTATCAGATGGAAAATATAAATGGAATCAGCATCATAGTTTCAATTCTATTTCTGCTAAACAATCTGGAAATTTGTTATATTAAGAATCTCTGACAAGGGAAAATGAACATTGTTAGTTATATATCATTATATTAAATATATTTAGTGAAATGTATTCTGATAATTGCAGATTTGTCTTTTTTTCAAATTTTATGGGAATAAACAAAAATTATATATGCACAATATAGTGTGTTTAGGCATAATATGTTACTTATAGTTTCCTTTTAAAGATAACAATTAGACCAATCAGTGCAAATAAATCTTTCACAATTTTGTGTCAAATATTCTTTTTATTTACTCCCATGTGCACCAATCCTACTCTTTTGTTAATAAAAAGTTTCTGATCAATGGTTTAAAATGTCACCTATTTATGTCAATATTTATAATTAGAATGTTTCACAAGTAATAGTAAAGTACTTTACTTTCTGTACTGAAAAAATATATATCAATTGGCAAATTATGCTTAGTTTCTGTAATAAAGAAAGTGTTTGAGCCATACTTTTAACTTATATTGATACAAACAAAAATTTTACACCTTAAAAATGATTAAAAAAGCATTATTTGCCATTGTCTTTCCTAATAGTATAAATAGAGCACTGAAATCTTGTAGATCATATCTATTTCAATTTTCTATAAACGGTACATATAACTTTTTGTCCCTTTATGCTGCCTATAGGGATACTTTATTTGGATCCTGTATGTTCGGTTTTTTTTCAAGCATGTTAAATCATATTAGCTAGTTGTAGTGAGCTGGATCTGAAGATAATCTATCATAGGTTTATTTTACACCAAATCATTATGATTGGTCAAAACTGTTTTGAGTTATTTTTTAGCAAATAAGTCAGTACATTTAACATTTTTAATTATTAGAATTATAAATGACTGGGTTTAAAATTACAATTTTAAAAGATTTCTGATTGATGAAATTTTACTTAAGAATTGATTTAAGGAATAGATGTTTTGAAAATATGTATTTATTTTAAGAACTTTTGAAAATATATAATATTTTATGTAGTTTACCCTTTTACCAAATATAATGTGCTCAGGGTGTTTAGTTAAACCTGTTATATTTGTTTTCCTGTTATAGTATCTTGCCATGCATGATTAAAATATATCTTCTAATGTTTTAAATATGTGGAAGTAATTAGCAAATAGAAATACACGGTCTTAACAAGTATTTTTTTGGAGTACAACACAATATCTTGAACAGTACTTATAACAAATGCATAAATCACACTTAATCTCCAAGCATCACCAATTTACCATGTGAGAAACTACTGCCTTCCGGAAATGCACCATTATGTTTGCAGTTGAAAAAGTCAGATTATTTGAAATTTTTGGTAAACTATTCTAATTAGCATCAACAGGAAGTTTTCATCCATTGAAAGTCTAGTGTAGAATACTCATGTGAGAGATCCAAAGTGCATAGTCCAAAGAGACGAGACAAATTTAAAACAAACTAAAAGATAAAACGTAAACAAAAGGAACAAAATTTTGGAATCCACGAAATCCTTTACAAAACAGGAGTGGGATCAGGTGCTCCGGAAGGGTAAGCATCCCCTGTCTTGCGTGCAACACCCATCGTGGAATCATAAATCTCAAATCCGGGTTAACATCAATCTTAGAAGAGGTCAACTTATTATTGTATTGCTGGTAACAGGTCCATAACTAGTTTAGATACACTGAAACCATATGGATCAACCAATTTGTGATGGTGACCATAAAATTTTAGGAGCATGAAAAATTTCGAAGGCATGGAAATGGTCCTACCTGATATATATTATTAGCTAACATGGCCAAAAGCCTTGTTATCACTTTTCCATTAACTTTTACTTTTTAATCTCTTCCACTGAAACCGCATGGCCAAATGAATTGAAACTTGCCACCATAAGCAGTTATTGTTTTTAGTTGGCGGAATCTTTAAAAACCTTTTCCTCTGAAACTGCTTGATTAAATGAAATGAAACTTGGCCTTTATAGATTTGCATCCTTTAACAAACATGGCTGCCCAAAAAAATGCTTGTTTCTCTTTGGTCAAATCTTAAAAAATCTTCTCCTCTAAAACTGACCATACGAACTGAAATGTGGAATGAAGCATCTGTGAGATGTGCTCTTTAATGTTTGCATATATATTTTGTTTAGGACAGTCTACTAAAATGGCTCCCACAGACGGTTTTTGTTTCCGATTGGTCAAATCTTTTAAAATCTCCGCTGAAATCATGTGACTAAATGAATGAAACTTAGCCTGAATCATCTATAAAGTTTGCATATATCATTCCAAATGGTTACTAACATGGACGCTAATGTCAGTTCTTGCTAATTGGTCCAATATGTTTGGATCTCGGACTTCCTATGTTTTGGTTCTAGTGCTACTGATGAGAAGTAACTTCATTGCATATCAAAATTCACAATATTTATTTAACATTGGTAAACTTATATTGTAAAATTGCTGGGTCGATGCATCTGCTTGTGGACCAGAGGCCTCAAGGGTATTCACCAGCCTAGTTATCAGACGTCTGCCATGAAATTTATCAAATAATGTTTTACAGAAATTCTATGCATTGGTCTTAATTATAAAGCACCGAAAATACGGAAAGGCCTAGAAATGTATTGCACTAAGTAGTTGTCCCTACTGTCGGATTTGGCTTCATATTTTGATTTGTTTGGAATTAAGTACTTCTATTACTATGTTTGGATCTCAGACTGATGAGTGGTAACACCATAAAATGTACAAATAGAGTATCAAAATTCACAATATTTATTTGACATTGGTAAAAGTGTATTAAAAAATCTCAAAAATCTTCTCCTCATAATTGAAACGCGACCTGAAGCATCAATGGAAAGGCATCTGTAAGTTTGCATATATTGTACCGGTTGGTCAGCTAACATGGCTGCCACAGATAGTTCTAGTTTCTGATTGGTTGAATCTTAAATAATATAAACTACAAGGACAAATGAACTTGAACTTGGACTGAAGCATCTATGGTATGACCTCTATAAACTGTATTTTCATCCCTTTTGCTCTACTACCAAAGTGAATTCCTGTTTCGGAGTGGTCAGATATGTATAAACTTTTACATATATCCTTCTCATCGGGTCATTAACAGGACTACCACAGGCAGTTGGCTAAATCTTAAAAAATTCTTCCCTGATAAATATGAGCCCGTTGGACCCTAACTTGAAATGAAGCAACTGTAAAATTTGCTTATATTTTCCTGATTATTTATTTATATAATATTACTGTGATTGCGAATTCTTGTTTCTGATTGTTTTTCAAATGTCAATTCTTAAATTCTTAATTGGTCATCTTTGTTTTTTGTGTGAATAATAAATGTTGTTTCAGAAGTAAAATTAATAACCAATAAACAGTAGGTTGTAGGAGACTATTAATCTCATCATCAGTTTTCCCATTGGCTTATGATAAGAAACGCATATATTTGAATATATTTTGAAAAAAAAGAATAATGCACATACGAGGCAACTCTTGGTAAAGATTTGTCTCCAGTTGGCAGCTAATTTGAATGTCTGATAGACACTTAAGTGGAAATTCAAAATTATTGATTTATATGTTTGATTTTAGTACATTGAATGGTTCTGAAGAGAGTTGTCCCATACGATTCTTCATGTTAAACTAAGTACTCCACTGTGTGTCATCAAAAAAGTAAACATTTGTTCAGACCACGACAAATCAGATATAGACGCTAAGGAAAGATTGATAATTCCTTTCTGTTTCAACAATGAAAAAAATTATTAAAAAGCTTGGGAAATTATTAAAAGATTTCTAGTAATTTGTAAGTTTTAACTTTAAAAATACCTTAAAAACTCAACTATAAATACAAATATTTTTGGTGGCGTATAATCCAACAGTGCAAGGATTTTTACCAAAGTTCAAACAATACAATTGACGGTTACATGAGACTTATATAAAGTTTTCCTTGATATTTACAATTACATAGGAGATGATGTGTTGCAAAGTTCAGTGTTCAGTAATTGCGCTTCTTGGCAATCGTATATAAACCTGTCCGTTTTATAACGTATGGAATTTTCACCAAACAGGAGTAATTTTGTCATCTTCCCTTCAATTGGATTCCAAAACAACTACATAAATGTCCTTACAAACAATATCATATTGCGGCGTCTGCCAAGTGCTCCACAAAACCCTTTTCAAAGTAACTTACGATTATTTTTTCAACTGTTAGAATGAAATTAAGAGTTAATGTGAAACAGGCAAAACTTTTCTAGAGTTTGGTGAATCAATTGTTGATCCCCAAAACCTCAATAGACCTTATTGAATACATCAAACCATAACCCCTTTCCTCTCACAACAACATTAAAACTTTTGATTTCTCCATGCTTTGCACCACTATTTTAAAAAGATTTGGTTCATCTTTGTTTTCCTAAAAATGACAACTGTAAATATACAAACCTGGTTCTAGAAAGGGAGACACTTAATTCTGTGATAAATCTAGTATTGGAACCAAATGCATCCTTCTCACCGATTATATCTTTATTCGTACGAATCATACAGGACCTACTTCAGAAAAACGAGAAGACGTTGGCTCGATCTTTTAGTTTCATGTTTCGATATAAAGATGATTTATATATGATGATTTTTGCATTTATACCATTGAACTTGAAATTGATTCTTTAGACACATGCACTTTAATATGTCTGTCTAGAATCAGCTAGAATTGTCAGTAAGGCTGAGTTGAAAACAAAACCTTGCGACTAGATAAACTAAGATGATTTTGACTTCCACCTTCTGAACCATTCGTTCATGTGTAGTAACATGCCAGCCATGCCTATATATAAAGAATACATATCTCTCATTTGATACGATACTCCAGGACTTGTGCTTTTGAGCAGGATTTCCTGATAAAGGATTGCTGCTTGCAAAAAAGATAAAGATGGCTGGTGGAGAAAATAAAATCACTGTGGAATTTTT
>JARWCS010376776.1:0-10060 GCA_034783895.1 Geukensia demissa
TTTGTTGGCCATGGTCTTGTCTGTCTTCCGACTTAACGATTTCTGTCTGCCTCTTTGGTATCTTCGAATTCCTTTTAGTGACGCGTTTTTCTATCATGTAACCCACTATTGTCCAAATCCAGGTTTTCCATATTGCAACCTCGGAATCCCTAACTTTTCGCCTCTCCACTACCTGGAGAATCGCGGCACAACTCTGTGAGCGAGCCTTACAGACAAAACTGTGCCCGGTCACAATATTGTCATAAACTACCAGTTAGCAATACACAGCCGTCAATTAAATATTTAAATAAAATCAGAAAAAATCGTTTACAAAATGATACCAGAAATGCAGTTTTTACAAGCTTGTATACGAATGTCGTTTTGTTTATTTCCTTTCCCCTTTTCCCTAAAAGCCTCATTATCACCAGTAATATATTCTACCGCATCAAATCTATCAACGTTTTATTAATATTTTAGATTTAACCGAACGATTTTACAAATAAATGACAAAATCAAGAGATTAAAAAAATTAGAAAAGAAAACCAGCTTTTCTGATTTTCGATATCGTACACGTATATGATTGGGCGAAAAATTTTTCGTATTTCAGTGTCATGTATTGTTCGTTTTGAAATAAATCTGAATCGAATAGCTTAGTATTTAGTTGCAAAACCTTTAGGTATGTATATTGTTTTCGTCTGTTTATAGTCAATGCTAATTATCCTTTATTGTCCGAGCTTCCTGCTTGTTAAATTATCCCGTTTCTTCATCACAAGACATGCAAAATATCATGACAATCAAGAGTTTAAATTAACAGGTTTCATATAAGATACATGACCGTTTCAAATCTTAAAAATAAAAGTTTAATGCAAGTAACAAACAATTTATTTCGATTCCGGAGCGCATGACCGCTGTTCAAGTAGTTATGTGCGCTCAAACCTACATCCAAGCGAGTTTTTTTTGTATCCCGTTATAGAATATGTTTGAGATCCGGAGCACTAAGCTTCAAGCTACATAAAAACCATAAGAATTAACAGATAGAGAAAAAGGAGATGTGGCATGATTGTCCATAAGACAGCAATCCAAAACGTAGTAATATTGTGACAGACATTTGCAGGTTGCCCTAAGGCTTTCAACAATGGACACATATCCACACCTTAAAACAAACTGTAAATTAAAAGCCTCTAAAATGGACGTATTCGAATGTAACAACTCTCGTCCAAATAAGTATATAATGTAAAACAAGTTACACTTAAACAACATAACAATAACGACACCAGCTGCATTATAGGTTCCTGTCTTAAGACAGGAACAGAAAGTATGTAAAATATGTTTAGTGCTAGATCCTCCCATAACCTTGTACAGTGGTGTGAACAACGGCAAAAACAAAGTTAAAAAAACTGAATAAGATTTAACTTTTGAAGTCAATACATAGAACATAGAAAATAACAAATAAAACAACGGACAACAACAGGTACCGACCTCGAAAAAGTACTCGCAGTTTCTGACATCTGGTTCAAAATCTAAAAAGTGATTCTCATATCAATCTTGATGAACTTTATGTCAAAGGGCTTTGTGATGGACAAATTATAATTTACTGGAGAACTTACATTGAATAAAGCTTTAGTTTCTCTGTAGTATTGTGTGTTCTATGTTTATCTTTCGTTTCATTTTGTTGGCCATGGTCTTGTCAGTTTTCTTACTTAAAACTATGGTATTTTCCAATTCCTTATAAATATACAAATTGTTAGACGAAAAGGACCAGTGTTGATATGGAGAGATATTAAAATCACCATATTTATACCATGCATAGTAACTTTTGTGAATAACATAAACTGATGATTTAAGGTCTATAAAGTATGAGAACAACTTAAGGAAACACTTGTATCTTCGGTAGTTGTTTGAAATTTAAAACGGGAATGATATGAATTAAAAGTTGTCACAAAGTCTAATTGCTGATGCTTTTAGACAAATGTTATAGGAGCCTAGAAAGAGACAAAATAGACAGACACACGAAACCAGTTACTATTCCGATACTTTATCAATTGCATTAACATATTTTCAATTTGAACGTATAAATAACGATAAAATCCCCAGAAGGAGTAAATAAATATCAACAGTGTCATTAGATATACTCTGTTTTAAATTCAATAACAACGTATTGCACACTTTTATTAAAAGGTATTATTTACTTCTGGATATGGCCTAGACATATTGCCAATAATTGATCTAATTAATACCCCACAGGAGTTTTTTTTATCATCAAATATATATATATTATCTGAGGAACTAAAACATATCAATATACTAGGACAGTATGCGGAAATATTTAACAACTCTATCAGTCTCTTAAGTAAAAAAATGTGACAATATTTATGAATATTTTTTGTCTGGAGATACCAGTATCTTATCCTTGAACAGCAATATCAATTTGTTTTCAAAAGTATATGAAGTAACAGAACTGAAATAATTTGTGACCAGGAACTTAAATTTAACTGAAAATAAAATATTTTAAATGAATTGAACAGCTGTGTTTTGCAGATAGTTGCATTTTTGTTAAGATACAATATAACAATTTATATGCTTTAAAATTTGGACTTAGTCGCTGGATCAATAAGTCACAGGCGAGTTTTCATAGTAAAATATTTGAAGTAAATATGATATATTTGATGTATAATTAAATGTGTAGTTGGTTTTAAAAAAGTTTAATATATGTTAAATGAAATGGACGCACCTCATTAATTTGCACTATTAAAAATGTCATTCACAACAGCGCGAAATAATTAAATGTCACCAGATGGTTTTATGTGTAGAACAGACGAGAAAAATAAATTATTATTAATTTAGTGATATCTAAATGTTGTTTCCTTTTAATTGGGCTATTTTTACTTATAATTAAGACAGTAAATTCGTTTAAGACTGAAAAAACAAGGAGCATCTCGTATTATAATCAGTATTAACCATAAACAATGGATTGAATGGTGTTTGTTAAATAAAACTATAAAAATATGAGACGTGGCATGATATCCAAGAGACAGCATTCCACCAAATAGTAGTCAAAATAAACTTCTACAAGTGCTATTACCGTCTTCAATAATGAACAAGATAATGAACAAGAGTCCAAAGCTGTAAAAGGTCCCCAATATACAAAATGTGAAACTATTCGTAAAGCATTAAAAACGATAAATCTATTGAAAAAATGAGGACTAAGAACAATAAATAAACTATTCGAACAGCGAAAACTAATTGAATACATGTTCATGGATTGGAACAGGCTCATTAAATATGTGGCGGGGATAAACCAGATTGTGAGCTCTCAACCCTCCCCTAACACATGGGTGTGACAAAACAGCAATAACACATATTAAAAACAGTTGAAACGGATTTAAACTTGAGGTCGACATGCTTTTTTGCATTGTTGTTCAATTTAATTCAGTTAGAAAAGTTGGACAAAAGCATGCCAAAGCCACATGCCTGAGATCTGAAACAAAGAAATGCCCACACAAGCTTTATTTAATGTGAGATAGCACTTAACAAAAAATTCGAAGATACCAAAAGGGGCAGACAGATATTGTTAAATCAAAAGACAGACAAGACCGTGGCCAACAAAAAGGAATGACAAAAATAGTACGCATAACACTACACTGAAATTTAAAGCTACGAACCTAGCAAAAACTAGAGTGAGAATGGCAATCAAACATTAGCAGAATGGAACCAAACATAGAGTTTGGATCCATTCTGCTAATGTTTGATTGCCAATTAACTTTTAATAAAGGCCGTCTAAACATGCGCCTTATTAAGTTTTATTTCATTGAACTGAAACTTGACGTGAAGCATTAACGGGATGGAATGTAAGCTTTCAATCAAAATAGGGGTTGCTCTCAAATAAACTCCATTACAAAGTGTCAGATGAGCCCTCTGAGCGTCTACTCTTCTTGAGTAAAAGGAATTCGAAGATACGAAAGGGGCAGGCAGAAATCGTTCAGTCGGAAGACAGACAAGATCATAAATACTATATAAAGTTAACATAGTTAATTAATAAATTAATTAGAATAATTTCCCATCAGATTCATTAATGACTGTTTACGAAAATGGCATGTCGACTTAACTCTGGAACAAATTAACATTGGGCAGGTTTATTATGAAGCGATTTTACAATGAAACTAGATAAAAATGGAACGAGTTTGAAGAGACTGATAATGTCATTGTGGAAAATTTAGGTTCAATAGATACACTTTGTTGTGGCATGCTGTATTTTGCATATGAATTATCTTATTCATTTATCATTTATATACAAAAACTGTCAACACATAGCCAAATAAAAGTCATTTGAATTTTTACCAATCAATTTAAAAAGCCAAAGCATACCTTACGTATTGAAAAAGAGGAAGTCGGGCAATGCCCAAACAAACACATTTTATCGCGGTGATCAGAAGACAATCATTATTGCTATATTTCCGTTATTTCTAATAGAAGTCAAGAACTTAGAAGACTGCAAATAATTGTTTATTAAACAATTTTTTATTATTAATTATCTTTTCAAGCTTGAATTCCATTGATGATTTCTTCACTGCGAGGTTGTTTTTTTAAAATCGAATTTGTATCATTGTTATAAAATTAACTCTTATTATTTCCTTTAATACTAATAATAATATCTTAAATAAATTTTCAGCTTGTACTGTATTTTAGTTATGTCATACCATAGGCATATGGTCTGCATAACCAGTCCCTCTAGCTTATGAAAGCTACCGATATACTCATTCCGTCGGACCACATGTATGTAGTCTGAACGCAAATATAGGAGTTAATTAAGGAATAATATCTGGACCGTACGCTAATGGTGCAAATATGATTTCTATCTGAAACTAAATAATAGCTTATTGCGACAAAATTTTCATCATGGTCTGATTAAGTTAGAAAACTTTGCAAGTTTGTATTTTGACACCTCGGTCGATACCGCTGCTTGTGGATCATGTACCCGAGGGTATTCAACAGCCCAGTTGTAAGACCTTTCTGACATAAAATTTATCAAAGAATGTTTTATAGAAATTTTCTGCATTTGTTAAAATTTTAAATCAATGAAAATATGGAAAGGCCTCGAAAAGTATTGGACTTAATAAATGTCCTTGTCGTCGGATTTGGCTTCCCATTTCTATTGGCTTGGATATTAGTGTTTTTTTTGGAATGATTTGATCTTGTACTTCCTGTGGTTTTGGTTCTAATGTTACTGATGACAGGTTACTCCTAGAAATGTACATATAGCATACAACAAGTCTCCATATTTATTCAACATTGGTAATTTTGTAATTTTGTGATTTGCTTGTTTCGATGTCTACCAGTGGGAAATAGGTTTATTAGGAACATATTGGGTGTAAATAAAGACAACTTCTGTAGAGGTACCAAATGCATTGAAATCAAACACATCGTAAATAATACAAAGATTTCGTTCTCATCTGTCCCTAAATTGTCTTCAGTTAAGAACTTAGTTTAATTAGCTCAACTTCGTGCTCGAAAAGCTTAAAGCGAACATTAATTTGGTATTAAAGGTAAAAATGCATTTCACACGTTATACGTTTGATATGTAATCGATATACGCGTACATAGTAATCCCTATTAATCAGAAAAAATATTTTGTCTGTCTAGATAACAAGTTGCTAAGACAAAAAATAAACATTTGTTTTAAAAGAAATTCAATGTAAACAGTTTTCTCAAAGTAATACTTCAGAGGTTTTGGATGGTTTTCTCATAGATAATTACTACATCTCTTTTCTGCAGACTTGTCACAAATCTCTCAGTATTTTTGTAGCGCCTTCACTTTGTTTGCTTTGAAAGAATGCAGAATGCTATCAAACACATGTTCATTTTCAAACTGTTATACAGTCTAGTCTACTATATGTACGTTTCATGAACTGATTCTCACTTTTTACAAGTTTTGGGAAGGTTCGTTAAGGTTATCTTCACATTTTTTGTAAATTGTTATATAAAAAAGATTCCGGTAACTTTCGGATTTTTTCATGCTCTTAGTTTTTCTCAACTCATTTGGAAAATTGGCAAAATTCGTCATTTTCCATAACAACAATCTTTGCTCACAGGATTTGTGAATTTTAGAAAATGAATAAAGGAAAAAGATGTCGATCCATAAATGTGTTATTTATTCAAAATTGGTAATTTTGAATTTTGAAACCACTGGGTCGATACCTCGGCTGGTGGATCATGTCCCAGATGGTATTCAACAGCCCAGTTGTTAGATTTGTCTGACATGAAATTGATAAAAAAATGTTTTACAGAAATTTGCTGCTATTGTTAAAATTCTAAAACAATGAAAGACAGAAAAAGCCTTGAAAAGTACTGCACTTAGTAACTGAGCTGTGGATATGGGGTTATAGTTGGACCTTGTTGGATTCTAATTCTTCTCATAATTAATTCCTGACTAATTTGTGGTTTTAGTTCAAATATACAGTAGCGCCCAGTCGACATTTTCATAAAATAATTCCACGAACGGTCAAATCAAGTGCCCATTTCGTTTCCTCTATAGTGTCCCTCTGTTCTCGAAAATATTTCGAAGAATGGTACTAATTCGCTTGTGAAAGTTTTTAAATAAGAATTCTTTTAACTTCTCTGGACATCTCGATAGCTTCCCTCCGCTTGCAAGATTCTTCCCTCTCTTGCCCTTCGTAAGCGACTCGATCCAACGTAAGCCAGTCCTTATAGAATTAAACGTTATTAGTCATTAAGATTTTAATGGGCAAATAAAACATAAGACGTGTTTTTTCTTGATGCAATAATAATTCTAACATTAGACTTTTTAAAACTGAAAAGAAGAATTATGTAATCGTATATTGAACAAAAAAAACCACGTGGTTTACTTGTCACTAAATAATAAGGTAATAGTACACCTCACGGATTAATTAGTTAAACCACGTACGTGTTAATCCCGTTATATGTCCGATAAAAGGAATTCGAAGATATACCAAAGGGGTAAACAGAAATCGTTAAGTCGGAAGACATACAAGACCATGGCCAACAACATAAAACTAAAGAAAAACATAGAACACACAACAGTACACTGAAAACTAAAGCTGGAGTAACACGAACCCTACAAAAAGACCTTATAAAAGACCTTATATTATGTAATTTTACCAAAACTTTGTACATCCACATGTCGTTTAGAATTATTTACATAAATTTATTTCTAGAAATATTGGTGTTATTATCAAAATGAATTTAAACAAAGCAAAGCGACATTTTTTATATATAATTATAACGTTTTTAAATTTAACAAATGAAGAGAGATCTAGAGTCGGACACAGGTAACAAATGACCGAGAGGTAAAAAAAGCAGAGGAGGTATAGTGAAAAGATGCGACACACTAAAAATTTGAAGAGGACCTCAGGCGTTAAAAAAACTAATGACGGGTTAAAAAGAACTTTCAATTCGAGCCCTCTTAAGCTTCTATATATTTAAAAGAAAAATTATGGAATATATGCCAGAAAGACACAACCCTTATTGTTTTTGTGCGTTGCATAATTTCTCGTTAAGCTGTTGCCTTTTGTTCACTAGATTGCCGTAGGGCAGGAAACAAGTTCTTAAAGTGCCTTGCATTTCTCTCTTTTATCAAACAGATTGTTGACAATTGTAAATACCTAAAATTTCACTACGTATGATTAAACTTCATCAAGTAGGCTCAGGAACAAATATTGTAAAACAGGGTTAGGGAAATACGTGCAGAGAGCCGTCCCAACCGTTTAACAGAAAGTTTGTGGTAAGGCTGATCGGATCAAGTAATTTGATACAGACTTAAAATATTAAATTTTACAATGTTAGAAAGGTATAAACTGTATCTTTCCAACACAAATTTCAGTTACCAAAAATAATTAGAGCATACAACAATCCACATCTGTATTGTGCACTGCATAACACAGTGTAATGCTATATTCCTTCTTTGCTCGTCGGCTGCCGATCTTTGTCATCATTTCGTTTGCGATGCATATGATGTTACCAGGCATTGGTCTACATTTTGTCTTTTGCTAAAAAACACGTGTTATTATTTCAAATAACAGTCGTTTTTGTATATTCCTGTCCGGCATTAAAATGTTCAAGGAATATACATGTACTTGAGTCAGGTTAATTGGTAATCTATATATTTACTCTTTAAATGGATATGATCATAGCAGTTTATCAAACCAAATGTGGATCCTTCTTTTTAACCATTTCTACCGACAGCAGGTAAATTCGTAAATTTAGTTCAGGTTAACCTTTTGAAGGACAGGAACTTGGTTCGCCAGTTTTTTGTTGGGTCTATATTTATTTTGATCAAATAAACATTTTTAGTTTTCTGCGTTTACAAAAATTACTTGTAAATGGAAATGATGTCTTCTAGTCCTAATTTTAAACGTAGAATGAATCATATGCTCGTATGTCAAGTTATTAAATTGTATCATTCGCAAGTATCTTCCCAAAATCCTTTGTTAAAAACTGAAAGTCGCCTATTCACTATTTACATGTAAGTAATAACCAATATAATTACTTTCAGCAGCTGGAGTCCAGCACAGAATACCCATGTGAAGGATCAAAAGTACATAGTCCAGAGACAAGACAAATTTGAAACTAACTAAAAGATAAAACGAAAACAAAAGGAAAGGCTACGAATCCACGAACTCCTTTACAAAACAGGATTGAGATCAGGTGCTCATGAAGGGTAAGCATCCCCTGTTTTGCGCGCAACACCCGTCGTGAAATCCTGAGATACACTGATAACCATATGCATCAACCACGTCGTGATGGCGACCATAAAATTTTAGGAGGGCCGACTTCAACCTTGATTGAATGTATCCTTGTTGTAGTAATTAATGTGACAACAGCAATGCTTGATTAATGAATATAATTCAGAAAGAAAACATGGCGACATGGATGTGAAATAAGGCTGTTTAGTCATTATTTGGAACCTGTTGTCTTAAAAGGCGGTTTTTAAATTTACTATAGTGTATTTGCATTAAGAACGTATTACCCCATTATGCATATTATGTAAGTGGATAACTTTGTAGATTACAGAAGGTCTAGTGGTATTCCACCCTTGTTGGATGCCTTGAGGAGACCTCTAGATGTGAAAATTCCTCTGGTTTTCTCGTGGATTGAATGCAGTCTCATTGACATTTACCCCATATCTTTTCATTTAAATATATACTGGAGGAGAGTTGTTGCTTTGTTCAATGATTTCAATACGACGCATATATATGTAAATCAAAACCTATATTGTGCCAAAAATTAGTTGCATTTGTTCCTTATTTCCACCAAGTTACTTTATGTTTGGGTAAAAAAATACAGGGGTTTGAGATACTGCCAGCATGAAAAACTGTTTTCAGCCTATCGTATAAAAAACCCGAAGCAAATACATTTTATACGTTAACACGACTTCTAGTAATTCAGTAAAGAATAATATTTTTAAACTTATTGTTCGTTAAGAAGATAATAAAGCAATTCCTGTTTATATGATGCAAAGCATTTCTGGACATTGAATGTCATTGTTAATGCTATAAAAAGATGTAAATGTGTTCAGCAAGATTCTATGGAAGAATTACGATTTTTTTGAACGACTGTTGTCTTGTACTTGTATAAATGTGAACTGTTTATCTACAAACTATATCTAGGGTTTCTGGTCGAAAATTAAAAACTAAACGTATTTTAACTTTTAGGAAGGAAACTTTCGCTGCTGCCGAAGAGCCATAGATAGTCTTAGAAAAGGAGAACTTAAAACCAGGATTTAAATCCGCCTATCTTCAGGAGTTTTTTACGATAAAAGTGGGGTATGTATCTGACTTATCGTTTTAATTTGGTACTTAATAGCACTTATTATGAAGGCCTTTAGAATACACTTTAAATGCCGATAACTCCAATTTTTACACTAATATAGTGTTTCCTCTTTACAAATACAAATATGTTATAAAAATCAACCGTCTCAGTGGTGTAAGGTAGGCGTGCTCGCCTCGACTGCGGAAGGCCGTGGGATCGACTAAAATAATGATATTATCAAAAGGCCGACAACCACAAAATTGTAGATTTAATATAAATGGTGAAGAAATAGAAG
>JARWCS010376787.1:0-17933 GCA_034783895.1 Geukensia demissa
ATAAATTTTATGTCAGACAAGTCTGACAACTGGGCTGGTGAATACCCTCGGGGACCAATGTTCCACCAGCAGAGGTAGATAACGGATAAATAGTCAGTCAGACTTTTTGCCAGAACGTAATATATTATCACTTATGCAAACGTATTAAGAACAGTGACAACATTTGGAATAATGCATTAGGGGTGTATGAACAAATAGAAAAGTCCACATACGACTATAAATACGGGTGTTTCAGTTATAATCGTCAGTCTTTATGTTCGACTCGTTGGCCCAGTGGTCACAGAGTGAAGAAGCCCTTACATTTAAGGTAAGCGGACTCGTTATTGCGATTCTGAATGAGGATTGCATTTGCTACCTGAAAAAGGATTAGCATAATTATCAGAATTAATAGTGACGTATTGGTTTTAAGCAGTGGTATAGACCAAATATACGCACTGGTCAGCACACGCAATGGTAAGTTTGAGCTATTCTTGTTAAACCTTTTAAGTCCTGACTCGGAACAGCGCATAAACACTGTAGAAGCCGGAAACGCACGGGATATATATAAGTCTGCCTCATTTACGCACTGGTTTAGAAATACAAAAGGACAGGCATATGCACTGGTCAGGGTAGAACTGGTGCGATACGCCATGGTATTGAGGTTGCGCAAATAAAAGTTTATGTGCGTTGATCCGGTACAGAGTATATCTGACTAGCCAGTCTAATAGGCATTGATTATATGAAAACATGTTACTAAGCCAAAAAGGGTTATTCAGTTTGATAATATATAAAGTACTTTCTGTATCCAGGGAAACAACTCTGGCACGAAACCCAGTATCCCTTTTTGTAATTATACATAAGTTAAGGGCGGTACGCTACACCTAAACTATATTTTACAGATTAAGAAACCAGGAAGATTTAACATCCAGTACGAACAAACTTCCTAGTATGCATGCAGCTTACTGGTATATACATATATTTAGGATGGTTTATCACAAACTGTTTTTGTTGATTTAAATACATGTATCTTAATAATAACCTGAATTTTGTTGAAGACCCTTCAAATATACACATGATTTCTATGTAATCTGCAAGCTGATATTTTATTAGATCATTTCTAAAACTTCACAAGATAGTATTTGTCAATACTTCGCCTAAATGTAGTCTGTGTCAAGTCCTTAATAGTATCTGTTGGTACAAAGACGGCTTATTTTACAAAGCTTATATAGGTAAAAAAACGATTCTGCGTATACAGAAAGAAAACCTGCAGATAGGATTTTGAAATAAAAATTGTAAAAGCGTTCATTAAATGCTTTCTGAAAATAAAATAAAATTTGGGGGTCAGCATTCTTGTTTACGTTTTTCCCGACAAAATGTCCAAAATCATAGTGCATTCTTTGTAATAAAAATTTTAAAATGTTTTCACCTTTAAAGAGTTTTCAGTTTTTATCTTCAAGTTAAATTTGATTTAATTAAATTTGTCCGTGATAAAACATATATACATATATTTTGGATGGATAAAATTAATATATAAATTTTAAGCGAAAAAGTACTTTTTTGTCCTATATTTGCAAATGTAAGAAAGAAATCATACAAGAATTTAGAATTTTATACACATGTTCAGTGGGACTGTGCAGTGAAAAAGTGGCGATCTACCTTAGGAGTGACAAAACCAAATCTGGAACGTTTACTAACTGCAAAAAACATTCACCTGAAGAGGCATGGTTTTAACATAATAAAAAAGTATAAAAAAACTTTGTTGAATTTGATCCAGTTAACGGTTTTCTGTTAAAAAACTACTCTCTGTGCAGGTAGGAGTAAAAGAATTCAAACATACCAAAAGAGCAGATAAAATCGTCAAGTCACAAGAAACAAAACAAGTAGAATGACAAACATAATCTACACAACACTACAGTGAAAAGTTAAACAGGAGTAGCACGAACCGTACAAAAACTCCTGCTCCACTAGTTTCACCGGTAGTTTTACTCAGTAGTCCAAGCCCATGTTCAGTCGATGTAAGTCACAGCCGGTATTGCAACGGATTCGTAGTCAAGACAGTATGAAGATATCCTCTGTAATTTGCAAAATGAATATTTGTACCGGTCAACAAAATCATAATATCGATCGAAAATTTTTGGAGTAATGACTTTATATTTTCTTGAGAAATCTTTTGTTCAGTAGCTTTCATGTCAGCGGCAACCCTTTATCAATAAAATCCTGATAGGAAGCACAAGCCCAAGTAGCGCATAAACTGATAAATAAACACTCCTGACGCAAGTGCGTCTAGAACATTGCTGCACACCAACGGAAATTATTACAATATGAAAACCAGTCATTTCTCTTGTCCTAAAGCTAACATGAATGAAACACTAACTTATAAACAGACGAAATAAAACCGTTCCTGTCTCTCAAAACACATCGCCGCATTGTCCATTTTAAAATTCGGAGGTAGTCCTTTATGGGCAGGGAAAGCCTGAATTGATAAAAACGAGAAAAAAGTAAACAGCATGCTTTTTAGGTTACTTCACACTCACAGAAAAAGACCCGTCCTCATATGTAAAAGGATACCTCCTACTGACCGACAAGACTGTTGTGTCGACCAAATTTTCTGAAATGATGGCTTCAACCGAGGAGCAACATAACCCTGTTGTATTGAAATAGTAGTTCGTTAGTTAGTTCAAACATATTTTATTGTAAAAACACAAAAAGATTAGACACAAGTTTTTCAACTTAGAAATGTCTTCTCAAATACAAACATACATATACACAAATAAACAAATAAAATATTATTAAATTCGGAATATACATTTTTTTATGTATGAAGCCATGCAAATGGTAACTGTAAGGTGAAGAGCGTGTCAATGGATTACATATTATATATATCGAGGACTCCGTATCTATTTTGTCAATTTCTGCCAACTGTTGTGTGTACCCGGAACAGTTTCTGAATCATCGATTTATCGATGTTATCTGTCTAGAAAATTGCTGTATTGGACCCATGCTCTTGAAAAATGTATGAGCTGGGAGAGTTAGAATGTAAATGCCACTGACCCGGAAGCTAACTATTTGACAGCTGAATTTATCAAGTTTGTTTTAAAGATTTATATTGGGTCTTCTTTATATTGTCGTATTCAATTTCTGCGGACTAACCTCTAGCCCAACTTATTTGTGATTAATTATAACGTACAAGTTTCCATGTAGCTCTCCATTGTTGAGTATGGAACCATTCCTCATGCTTTAGAAGTGAATATATAGAACCTCAATGCATCTGTATAAATTAATTGAATTATAAGGTCATAATTTGGAACCTTTTCTAGTAAACATATTTACCTGTAGATTCACACCTTTGTATTTGGTAATTCTCTTCACTGATCTTATATAGTTAACATGTATATATATCAAATTTCTGTATTACAATTAAACCCTGTGTGTTTTCAATTCCTACTGTAGGTACAAAACATAAACTCGATTTAAATCGCAAGAAATAAATAAATCCGATTTGGCATTTAAAAGGTGGGACTGTTCAATTAAGCTGGATATAGTCCAAACAGGTTTTCAGAGGTAAGTTTGATTGCATTGTTTAAATTAAAACTAGCATAAAATATACATATACGTTGTCTATTTCAATTATTACATTAGAAACGATACTCTCGGTAGATAGGAGTTACTTTGATGATGGGATTATAGTTGATATTAAAAGAATTTATAGTCTAGATAACTGAATGTTCACAGCTGTTTATATAAACATTATATATATTTTAAATCAATGTCTTTAAGAAAAATAATTATAAAAAGTCAAGATCTTTCTAACTAAAAGTAAAAATTGTCGGGAAATAACTATTCGGAGAGAGTTTAAAGGGACATTCAAAAGAAACGCAAAATAAATGAAACAAAACACGCCAAACTGAAGTTGTTACCTACCAGCCAATAGGAACAGGAAATAAACTTTAACATACAAAAATCAGAAATGGAGTTTACATTATGCAATTGGAAAAAAATATTTGATGGATCGTCATCTTCCGAATTACAGTAGCGGCCTGGCAAAAAATACACAAATTGCTAGCAAATGGAAAGCTATTTTGAATACTTGCCAGCAACTCTTGAAAGCCAGGTCATCAAATGGATGAAAGCTTTCGAACAATAGCTAGCTATTGTTGACGTTTCAGCAGCAATCGCTGAACTTATAAATGCGAGTACTGAACACTAATCAGCTGTAGCTTGTTTTATATTATTTTATTCAAACAAATACAGAAAACAATTTAACAGTGTAACATAAATACAGATTTACACCATACACAACTTAACGATACATGCAAACATCATTCCGCTCGCAATGCATTAAAATATTGTTAGTTACATGTTTATTTTTTCGGTAATAAAATATAGAACGAAACAAGTCGTTCTCAAATGAAATATATTGATGTCATTTATCAAGTCAATAAATTTAGCAAAATTGCCGCTTCAATATATAATAAAACAATAAATTTATTTCTTTTAAATTCATATGTCCGCGTATATGTTTTTCATGATTTCACATCACAAACTTGCTCCTTAGATTTTAAGTTGCGACAAAAAATATATCTAATTTGTCTACAGCAATCTAACGAATTCATTTTATTTTGAGTTTGTCCCATTTTAATGTTTTGCATTAACTTAGAGAACAATGATCACATCTTTCTTTAAATATGAATGTTATTCAATAACATTTAATTTTATGACGTACAGGTATAAAAAGGCACAGGGTGAAATTATAATACATTGTCTTAGTTTGTTGGAATTTTATTTATGACTTTTTCCTTAGACGCGTTAACGTGTAATTTTTTTTATTATATTTATTTAATGTTGTATTGTGGTCTATTATCATTTGTTGGGCCTTTAAATGCACTAAAACAAACATTAAAACAAAAAATATTATTCATAGTCTTTGTCCGACAATGGGACCAAAGAAAACGATAAAAATAGTTCAAAGAGACACTACATGAAATTAACAAATGAAGTGCGAAATTTTAGATGGGAGTAAACTTGTAAAGGACCAGGTGCTGTAAGACATGAATTTGCCACAATTTTGAACTTCTGTTTTTATTGCACGTTAATTTGAAGTTACTAACATTTTCCCGCTGTGATATAATGGTTAAGTGTGGATATTAAACCCAAATAAATAAAGACAAGTACCTGTGTTTCATACATATTGTTGACCTAACAATATTGTTTGAAAAATTAAAGTATGCTCAATTTTGGCACAATATTATTTTTGTCGTCAAAAATTAACAATTCGGGAAACGTTTTCTGCCAATTTTTCGTAGGTTATGGAATTTGAGATAAAGACTTCAAATGAAAAGAAAATGTTTAGTCCAGGAAACATAGTAGTTCATGTTAGAAAATCCAATATTGTTTGAAAACTAAGCTTTCCTGACACACAGGTCATATGAGCTTTAACCACCGTTTGCAGCCGTCCGTCCTTCAATGTTCCATCAAAGATCCTTACCTCACAAGGACTGAAAGCTAAATTTGGTGGAATTGTTTCTAGGGCAATCACTACTAAACATGTATCCAGCATCCGTCTGCTAACAAAGATAGCCGTCATCATTTAAAATAAAAACATGAAAATTTGATTTTTTTCTCTGAAACTGCTCAGCTAATTTGAACCAGTGTAATAGACCTCAGGTGGTCCCTTTCAGATATTTTTGCAAGTTTAGCGACTAATATAGATTGCAGACGCAGAACTGAGTGTAACATGGGACAATGTTTTGCAACTGCTGAGCCAATTCCAAGTACATTTTTAATAAGTATGCAACTCTAAAATAAGCGAAGCATTCGTTTCAGACTCTTTTTTAAACTCTCTAACAGTTTTGGCTAAAACAATATTGTCCTGTTGGTTAACTAGAGGCTCAGTAGCTGAGCTTTATCGCTCACCTGCTATTTGGCAAAAACGTTTCAGAGGAGGAGATTTTTTAATGAATCTGCCAATCAGAAACAAGATTTGTCTGGCGGCCTGGTTTTTGTCCGATTGGGATGAAATGGGGAAACTTTGTAAAGGACTTTCCATGGATGCTCTACATCAAATATAAATAAATTTTACCAAGCAGTGTCAGCCAATCAGAAACAAGAATTATCCGTGCCGTCCATGTTTAGTTTCAGATCAGAAAAATAGGAAACTTTATAAAGGAGCTTTCGCTGATGCTCCAGTTAGAAAATTAATCCAACTGGCCAAGTAATTTCAGAGAATAAGACTTTTTAATGTATCAACCAATCAGAAAGACGAATCATCCATGGCGACAATGTTTTTTGTTTGACCCAGACAAAATGAAGAAACTTCATAAACCACATGTACATTCCATAGATGTTCATCCATTTAGTGGTTTTTAGAGGAGAAGATTGTCTAATGTATCAGCCAATCAAAAACAAGAATCGTTCACGGCAGCCATGTTTTTTGTCCGATCAGGACAAAATAGGAAACTTTATAAAGGGCCTTTTATAATAGCTCCATACCAAATATAAATCCATTTGGCCAAGTGGTTTCAGAGTAGAAGATTTTTAATGTATAAGCAAAGCAGAAACAAGGATCGTCAATGGCGGCCATGTTTTTTTCCGATCATGATGAAATTAGGAAACTTTATAAAGGACCTTCTATAGATGTTCCATACCAAATATTAATCCATTTGGTCAAGCGGTTTCAGAGGAGAAGAATTTTAATGTATAAGCCAATCAGAAACAAGAATCGTGAGGTGAGCTCTTCATCATTTTGCGTCCGTCGTCCGTAAACTTTTACATTTTCATCTTTTCCTCTGAAACCGCTAGGCCGAAAAGAACCAAACTTTACAGGAAGCCTCTATGGAAGGTCTTTTACAAATTCTCTTGGTATTGTCATTAGAAAAAAACATGAGTGCCAAGGAGAATTCTTGTTAAGATACATTAAAAATCTTCTCCTCTGAAACGGTTTGGCAAAATGGTTTTTGGTATGAAGCATATATGAAAGGTCCCTTATTAAGTTTCCTCATTTCATCCCAATCAGACAAAAACATGGCCGCTATGGACAATTTTTGTTTCTGATACGTGCGTACAACGTGTGCTATGGTTCAACGGTCATCGTAGATCATCGTAGCCTGTATCGTAACTATTTGAGATTGGTTGGAGGGGTCACGTGGTTTGTTTGTTATCAGTAGACACTCACTATTGATATACAAATTGAATTTTTACGAAGGGGCAAGTTATTAGTTATTATATCTTTTTTTTAATATATTTTTTTATTATTTTTTTTTAAATAATAAATTGTGTACTATAGTCAAAAGTTTGCTTTAAATATAATTTAACGTAATACATTTTTATTCTCATTTATCAGTTAAAGTATGTATATTTATTGTATTTTATGCTATAGTGTCTCATAAGCCAATGTATGGCTGGGTGTTGATTGTAATGTATTGTATATACTTTTACTGTTTAATTCTTAATTGTACAATCAATACGTGACACTTTAATAAACTATTATTATTATATCAATTTGCGGGATCACAAATTGATTAATTAACGCTGGTGGAATCGAAGGTGATAAAGTTAATAAACCTACTGAAATCAATTATTTTCAAATTTCAAATGTAATTTGACAAAGTTCTAATAATAAGCATCCTTGGACCTTGAAATTTGAAAATTTTACCACGGCGTTCATCGTGCACCGTTCAACGTTTAGCGTGTATGGTGTATCGTATATGATGCATTTTTCAGCAAAATATTCATCTAGCGTGCGTCGTTCATCGTTCATCGTTTCGTTTATTGTTTTTCATGCATGGTTGACCATGCGTACAACGTGCGTTTATCGTCCGTACATCGTGAGTCTAACGTGCGTTTATCATTCCAGGTATTGTGACCATCTTCACACGCGTCAACAATTAAAAGGTATTTCTTTCCCATACTATATTGCTTCATAGATGGTCAAATGCAATGTTGTATCCAACATTCCCGCGGTCCAGCCAATGGTAAATTGAAAAGAGATATTGAAACCACAATGCAACTAAGAAAAAACAGATTGAATTTACAAATCGAGAAGACTACATAAGGCTTAAAAAGGGTGGAAAACCTTATATGCAAAATAATACTGCTCTTACCTGAACATGCTGAATATTATCAACTATGATCATGTAACAAAACATTTAATACAAAGAAAACCCATTACATGGGACAGTCATATGAGATATGTTGTGGGGTTACTCTATTGAGTGTGATCCGAACATTCGTCAAGGGAAAAATCTAAGAAAAAATGTAGTAAATTACGAACTTTAAAAATCAAACAGAAATATTCACCCAATAAGACTGCAGAGTACCTGAATAACAATAAATACACTAAACATGCTAAAAGAATTCAATAAAAAGGGGACATCCGACTAAAAAATCTGCTTAGTAGAATTATTTCTCGGAAAAGACAAAATGGGCAAACCTTTTGCTAAGGTTTACGACAAACGGGATTTCCTATTGCATTTCCATATATAAGTGGATATATTGCTTCCCCTGTCTACAGGATTAACTAGTTGATTCGATATTCTCACGTCTGTTCCAAGCATCAGGGTTTTCTGAAGAGAGCATTGCTATTGATTGACTGATAATTATTAAACGTCAAGCCGCGAATATTTCATGCATTTGCAGAACGAGAACAAGTTATCAAAATATAAATGATAAAAGGGGTTTGATGGGGGCTAGGTCGGGGAATTTAATAGCCACAGGATGCTTAATTGGGACTATAAGGGTAGGGGAAATTTAGTCTTAGCAACTGGTCATCCGCGGACCACTCATTACTAGTTGTTGCACCGGGATCTTTAACGAGCAATACAGGGTATGGCGGTAACGTTTTCATCCGAGACGGGTCATCCCTCACAGCCAACGGACGCCCCTTCAGGAGGGGTTCTACCTCCTGGCGAAGAAACCGAGCAACCAATTTCTTAACCCCGGGTACTTTCTGGATGTAAGAGTATTTATACATCCCGGCCAATTAACGGACGTCCCTTTAGCAAGGGTTTTATCTGCAATCGAAGAAACCGAACGGCATAATTCTAAACCCCGGCGACCCTCGAGGGAAGCATTGCTATTTTTGTGTAAATAACTACTTTTTAAAACCCTGAGAAGGTTGTTTTAGTTGATAAGTGTAAACAATAAACGGCAATGTACGAAAGAGCCCAAAGGCACGATTCATCAAGAAACAGAAAGTTTATTATAGTTAAAGAAAGATCGTCTCTTTCGTGAAAAATTTTAGAGAATAACCAACTCGCTTAAATTTTTAAATTCAAACCCAGAGAGGAAGAACGGTCATTACTGAAATTAGATATAATTAGGGTTAGTTCTTGGAGATAAATTACTTATGCCTATTTTTGGAGATTTGGATTATTTTGAGCTAAAACTTATCTAAATATCTGAAATTATTGTTACATTGGTTAGCGGGTATTTCGGTTTGAAGAGTCTTTTTGAATTCTTGATAAAACTGCGATAAATAAAGATAAATCTGCAAAAGGTAAGGCTTTGTTTGAGCCCATGTGTTAACAAACTATTTACCGATAGACCTTGTTGCCGAAATTAGTATAGGTGTTGTTTTCACTTTGGAGGTGTGATTGAGGACCACCGGAATTGGAAGAGACCACAAAGGAATTAATTCCATTTCCCCTAAGCCATCGGTGTTTTCGATGTTTTTCCGTTTCCCGTCTAAGTCCTTCACTTTTATGAATTTTGTGAATGTTTTCTATCTGACCAAGGCTTTCCTTCGCCTACGCGACCGGGAACTTGATGTGATATACCGCCATTTTTCCAATTTCAGATGGTTTTCTGGTGTTGTGGTTTCTTCTTTGGGTTTGGAATGTCTTGAGTGTTTTCCATCTATCCGAGTCATGTTTTCCCGCCATTTTTCGGTTTTCAAAGGTTTTATTGTATTTTCCTCCGGTTTGGGTTTTTGAATCTCTTAATGACTTTTAATTCTCTCAAGTTTGATTATTTCTGTGCTTGAGACAGCGAAAGCGGTCTTAGATGTCCGGCCATTTCTCCGTTTTCTTTAAAGAATTTCTGGTGATTTAGTCCTGTTCTTTTTTCTTTTCTTAATCACGAGAATTTTTCATCTGTCAAAGGCAAACGCCTTTTGTCTTGCTCCAGCAAAAAGTGTCTCTGCGCATGGTCGAGCGAGATTGGGCAGGTTTTCCAGAAGTTTTTTCGAAGGTTTTCTAATGATTTCGTAAAGTTCTTTGGGTTTTTCCAAACGTCTCTTAAGTTATTCATCTGTAAGATTAAGACATTTCCTTATGCACCAAATCTAAGCTTCTTTTGCACAAGTGCGAACGAAAGCAAGTGGTGTTGTCAAGTCATTTTTCCTGTCATTTTTGTGTTTTAGAGGTTTTCTGGTGTTTTCTTCCCGCTCTTGTGGGTTTTATGAATATCTCAAGGAAGTTATGTCTGTCCGAGTGTTGGAATTTTCTTCTTTCGATATTTCTATGTATTATGCAAGGTTTATGCGAGTTTCCCAGCAATTTCCTTATTAAAAAGTTTGGTCGAGTTGTATTTCACGGTAGTCGGGTGGCGTTCTAATTTGCTTCCATTTGATTTGCCAATCAGTTAGGACCAATAAATTCTTTCATGGGTGTCAAGATTATCAGTAGCAGCCTTGCTGTAACGAATAGGATGTCGATGCTGCTTAAACTAGATCGATTACGTCATTGCTCTCACTGAAACGATCAAGGGCTTGAGGTACTAGAAGTACTAGATTGGAAATCGTTTTAAGGGCTGAAAGACCACTATCTCAAAAATATATTTACAGATTCTTATCAACAAAAAGCATTGATATCCGGCATATATCGCCGTGTCACTGTCGTCCTGTTGTTATTACATGGAGTTGGTATTGTCTTCTGTCGACGGTGTATCGAAAAGGTTTAGTACGTCATATATAAATTACTTTCTTTTGTTCAAGACGTATTTCCATGCTTTTTTGTTGTCGAAGTCTTCTTCGTTTCTTAGTCGCTTAGCTGTTGGCCCGATATTTCTGTGTACGGGATCTCGTCCTTTAGCCTGGTGCCAAAACACGTGTTGTAGATTTCGAAAAATAGAAGGCTAATGACTTTTATCTATCACTGAGAAACCCTTGGATCAGTAGTAGTCCATGAGCTAGGTCGACCTGGCGTGCACCCCCGGGACTCTACCTCATATGATGTTTTTATGTATTAGGGTCTATACTAAAGGGTTTTAGATGTTGCCAAAAAAAATTTTGGGATAGGCTTATTAAGCCAGGCCAAAGTTTGGTACCACCCTCAGATTTTTAAGATTTCAGGTTCTCGCGGCGGAAAGTATGTTTCCGAGAACCCTGACAGCGTCACTACTTAAGAAAGACCTATCAATTAGTATCATTGGAAAGCTGCAGGCCTTATCTTTCAAATATTTAGGCTTTCTCTCTTACTTTAGTAGTAATTGCTAAAACATTACCTCTACCCCTAACCAAAATAGACAGAAAAGGAAAAAATAGGCTTCAGTTTCGATATTTTGTGAATATTTACCACTTTTCGAGAAATTTTGCATTAAACATCTTTTGAATGATAAGTTCCACCAAGATAAGTAAGAAAAGGTCAGCAAATCTATGTTTTGATGTTTAATTATTTTGTTACTTTCCGTGAAAAACTAAAATTTAAAAAATCTGAGGGTGGTACTATACTTCGGCCAGCCATATAGAATTTTTCTTGGGAACATCTTAACCCTTTTGTAAAAACCCTTATACAAAGAAATCATGTGTGGATGAGTCCAAAAGGGGGAGGGGTGCACGGTAGGTCGACCTAGCTCACGGACTACAGCTTTCTTGTCAGCAGCTACCCTCTATCAATTAAATCCTGATAGGAAGCCCTGGAGTAGCGTTTAACTGAGAAATATACACTGCGTATGCAGGTTCGGCCGGAATTTTGCTAGCATGAACGAAAAGTTTACAATGTGAAAATCAAATTCATCTCTCTTGTCTTAAAGTTTTGTTCTTAACCCGGCCTTACTGTCAATTTTTGGTGTAAGTCAAGGTCTGACCTTTCTTTTTCTTTATTATCATTGCAAGTTCAATTGGATAGATTCGGTCAACATAGTCACTAAATTTGGAATAAAAGTGAAATAACATCATCTATATAGCGAAACGCGAAGCCAAATGATTGAGCCAGAAGGCAGAAGACTTTGTATGAAGTCCGCTTTTGGCGAATAAAGGAATTAATCGGCGAGAAGTGATGCACAGTTGGTCTCCATTAAAATGCCGACAGTCTGTTGAAACATTCTTCCGCCAACCTTTAAAAAAATTGTTAATCAAAAAGATCTAGCATTCTGCAAATGTCATCTTCTGCGTACTTTTTATTTGAATCAGAGTAGTTAATAACAAAATAAGGTTTGTCCCTTCTTAGAACCAAATATTTGTACCCGCGTTTGCCATCTTTTTAACACATCAAAGTTGAACTAAAGCTTACGATTTTTCTTTGAGCTTTGAATGGGGAATAGTGGTATATAGGGTCAAAATATTTTTATGGTACTGAAGAGGAAAGGGACCTTGATTTAAGGCATTCTAATAGATCTTTAAAATTTTTTGATTTACACCACCACTAGACAGGCTTGTTTCACAGCAGCTCTGAAGCCAGCTTTTATGAGCATTTGGTAGATCCTGCAATGTAACGTTGTTTGTTGGAACACTTTTGTAGCTTTGGATGCAGTAAAGTTAAAGAAGGTCAAATTCTTCCTGCTTTGATTGAAAGTCCAAAAAGAAGACAAAACTGACCGACGATTTTCAAGGATTACTTCTTTGTTAAGTGTATTTGTAGGTTATCAAATGAATTGCCCACACTCAATTCATTTATCAAGCAGTCTGTGTAATGTGATTTACAAACAAAAACAATGTTGTTAGGTGCTTTGTCAGCAGGGATGACGCGCTTAGAACGTGGCATTTCTTATACACAGACCGTCTGTAACGTCTCCCGGCGTAAGTATTGTGAACTTATCCATCCAAACAACCAGGGACGCCCTTGTCAGAGGTTTAGTGCCTCCAAGACGGAGATACCTATACTAGTGCCTATTTTTTTCCCGGAATAGCCTGTGCGAAGCGGAGTTCGAGTAATTATGTATACCACATGAACTCACGGAAGCTCCTTAGCAGGGGTTCTACCTGCAGGCGAAGAAACCGAACGAACTATTACTATACCCCGGTCTCGTTTAGAAATGGTCTACATGTGTGCGTTACATTTACCTGTAACAAACGATATGTCGTAAACTGTCTTTATATAGGCTTTTTCAAATATAAAAAGAAACCTATACAGGAAGCGTCACCGAAGACCTTAAAATCCTTAGTATTTTATGTTTTGGTGTCCACCTACTGCGCAGGATGTTGATGCACGATACAATTTCATTGTTGTTATCATCTCAATCCTACCACTGGTTTATCCTGCCTTAATATGTCTCTGGGTTAGACATGTTAGATAAACTGAAATCAATATCATTTTAGCTCACCAGTAGTAAAAGGCCAAGCTATTAGAATGTTATCCGAGGTCCCGATCACAGCTGTTTCCAAAACAAAAAAGAAAAGGGGTAGTTTCTAAAAAAACTGCTCTACCAATTAATTAAAAAATTTCGTGAAATAGTACTTAAGTGATCCACTTTTAGAATTGTATCTGATGATTCCGCCTGTCAACCAAGATCACTGCTCCAGTTGAACGTAGATCAACAAAGAACCTATAGGATACTCTTTTCATCTGGCAATGTTTGCTCAATTGGAACAAAACTTTTATAGAATTGTCACTTGTTGCGTTCCTTTCAGAATAGTATACGATGCTCCTAAACCTAGGTCTTAACCAATACGGCAGCCAAACTAAGAATAATGGGTAATATTTATAATAATTTGTATAATTATGTAACAAATATTCATATCCGGAACTGCTTCGGCAGTTGGATCTTAACTTTGATTAAATGGTGGCTAGAAAACTAAGAATTAAATTCGATAACCCGCCAACCAAGATAGCCGCCTGAGATGAACTAAGTTTATCATTGGTTTCTTTGGGAAATTCATTAAAAAATCTTCCTGTCTTGAATTACCAGCATTATTGGAACCAAACTTTGTTGGAATTGTCACTAGGTGGGACTTTTTCAAAAAAATTATCCATCCCCAACGCTATATCTACTTGTCGTGCCATAGCGAGCGCGTGCACATGAACTTGACACGAATGTATCAGCTTTTGACCCGTGTATATCAATCGACTCTTTCAAGGTTTCATCCAGTATTTTAAAGCATTTTTGAAATCATGCTATTTTATTCTGCGTATAAGTACCCCAAAGGAGTACCCGCGGATAAATATCTAAACTTGAACATTATTTCCCACACAGAGTTAGGAGAATTGTAATAAAAGCTTGATAATTTGAACAATAAAATATTAAAACTGAACGGTGATATCGTAATTTGGAACGCTGAGATATTCAAAATATAATTCCGCTCACCAGAATATGAATCTTCAGCTCGTTCGCTACGCTCACTCGCCGCAAAGATTCATATTATGGCTAACGGGATAATATTTTACGACATCAAGCTGTCAAAATCCCGATAACATATCCTTATCGGATGACCTCACCTGCCAACCAAGATGGCAGCTACAGCCGAAATTATGACTATTAACTTGTGAAATTATAGGAACTTAATAAAAATCGTCCGGTCTGGAAATACCTGGTCAAATTTGAAAATAAACTTAATTGGAATAGTAATTCCAATAACTAATTGGGTCCTCTTCAGGAAAATATAGCCAATGGTCAAACCAAGATGGCCATCTCAGCCGAACTAAGGGCCTGTTCACAGTACAAAATTTAATCCGGATTAACCCAGATAAATGGAGATTAAGTCCATTGCGTTCACACTAGATTTTATTCAGTCTGGAGTAACTTAATCTGTATTAATTTAAACCGGATTTGTAGTGTGAACGCAAAATGTGGATTAAATCTGACGATATAATTAATAACGCTACTTATGGTCTTTTGAATTCTACGTTTCAATTTTAATCCGGATTAAGTTAAGCCGCAAACCCAACGCTAAAGTGAACGCAACAGGTAACCTGTTTACTGGCTTAAGTTGATCCATATCATTAACATCCGGATTAAGTTACGCCTAGTGTGAACAGGCCATTCTTGTCTTCAACCTTTTGCTGAATCGGAACTAAATTTTATTGAATGGTCATTACAAGGTTTATATCTTTCAGAATTGTATCTAATGATAAAAACCGGAACTAAGATGACAACTGCAGCCGAAAAAGGACCCTACGGGAAAATTTACAATTTTTTTTGTCTAGATATACTGTATATATTTTCCAACTCGAATCAGACTTTGTTTGATGTTCAATGGTTAGGTCACTTTCAAAATTGTGTGCCATATCTCCATCGCACTTAGTTTATCATATAAGACCTAACGAATTTGTTTTAATCGTCCGGAACTACCTGCTCAATTGAATCAAAACTTGGTGAAATGGTCACTAGGTTTGTTCCTTTCAGATTAAGTGTTGGCTGCTTAACCTAGAGTGGCAAATATATCATGCATATTCAAGACGAGAACAAGTTCAACAGACATAAAAAATACCGCAAAAACGGGGTGGGGGTGGGGGTGGCGTAGGACAAAACAAGTTAACGGCTTTTGACTGCCACTTGAAAATGAAAGGGATGGATGGGATGAAAAATTTAGTCTTTTGTAGCCTTCTTTTTTTCGAAATCGACAAAAGGAATCTTTAAAGGGAATTCGAAGATACCAGAGGGGCAGACAGAAATCGTTTAGTCGGAAGACAGACATGACTATGGTCAACAAACGATAGACAAATATAGAACACACAACACTACACTGAAAAGTGATTGGAACGTGGTATTTTCCCGACACGGCACCTACTATTGTCCATTGCCATGCTTTTCGTACTTTGACCCGGCAGCCCACCAACGATATGTACTCCCTATCTGCTAACTGGGGATTGCGCTGGGTCATTTCTGTGGGTTGAATCCTGGCGACCACGCCGGTGCCCAGCCCTTTTAGAGTTATATCCGATCCGGATCCTCAAACACAACAAACAAAGATGGCTGATTTAAAACTGAGTTTCATAAAAATATTCTTGTCTAAAACGGCTTGCTTTATTGAAAACAAAGCTAAATCAAATAGTTTTTATTGTTAATTTTCTCATAGCAGCATTTCACCAGGTGGGCGATTACCGACCCCAGAAAGCATTTGGTTACAGCATGTCATTGATTAGAAAAAAAACAAGAAAAATTGACAAAACGGATATACAATGTAGTGATAAAGGAAGCAATATCAGTCGTTCACAATGATCACACTTAATCTGAAGTAATAAAATGACACGATTCTACTGCAAATAGTTGTAGAATATGGATTGACAATTTAAAAATATTTGTGTATTTACTGAACGCTAAAATCATTATTATAATTTTTAAAGGCGAGATGTTACAGGTATTATACAGGTATTAATTTTCTTAACTGTTTGTTTATTGCAGGATTATACATGTATGGAAGCAATGCTTTTTAAAGTTACATTGTTTCAAATGATTTTCATAGGTAAGTTTTTACGAACACTGTCTACGTAGATATATATATAAACACCCGAATGTGATTTTTCATTTGTTATTTGTCGGGTAGCGAGATATACAGTATATATATAATTTTCTGGCAGCGACAACGTAATGGTTTTTCAAAAGTTTTCGTTTTCTGAAATTGTTGAGCTAGGATAACCAAATTTAATGTTGATATGAACTTGTCAGCCTTCCAGAAGCCCTTTGTTCTTGACCTCATAATTATAAACATGTTCATGTTCCTTAATTACAACTTCAACCAACATAAAACTTTTCTTTTCTGTCTTTGAATAAAATTACAAACCGATACGTAGAATCTCTTTTGTTATGCAAGGTATTTTATTTCACAATTCCTACTGGTCGATTCTATTTTTCAGTAGAATCTTTTGTTGAATTAAAACTTACTCCGAATTAAATACTCCTCTCAGGTAAATAATTCACCTTTGGCAGGTAATAATTCTGCCTTTACACTAAATGTCGCTATAATTAGTGCGTCCCTGCAACTGAAACGGGGCCATCAAAGGAAAATGTATAAACGTCAAAACATGTTTATGTATTCACTAGATGAAAATGGAATCATTTTAAAATTAAACTTAAAGTACCGATCAAGCCGTAGCGGGACCAAAGAAAAAAATGCATTTGCAGTTTTAAATTTCACAAATTTAGAAGTGCAGAATGGCTAAAACGAATTATTTATTCTTTCAAATACATAAACATGATTAAATCACACCTACCTGCCAGTTTTTCGCCGAAACATAATAATCCAATATCACAAACTTTATACATGAACATAATTTATATAAACGCACTTTAATCATTCACTTTCATCATTGAAATGAAGTTTACCAGCGCGTCAGTTTGTTATGAATTGTGTTATTTTGACCAGTCTATGTGAGGGGAGAACAGGTATCTTAATTTTAACAATTTTGTAATATTTTCTGTAGTTTTCGGTTTGTAAGTTATTTAAAGGATTAAGTATGGCTTTTATTTCCAGTAAACAGCTTCGAAAGCTCGGGTAGGCCTTAAAAACCTACCGCCTGCGGCGTCAGGGTATCAATTGGGCTTCCCTTGCTTTCTCGGCTGTTTACATTTAATTGAAATAAAAACCTACCTTCATCCTTTAACCTTTACATACAATATGCATCTAGGTACACATTTTTGTACAACACGAGGATTTGTCAGATTGCTAAACAAAGATGATGTATCTCGCCAATTTTATCGAGAATTTACATAGACATAACAGTAAATCTCGACCAAATTTTGACAAATTTTAAAATTAATTTGGACGGAACAAGATCTAAAATTTAACTATTTTAACACTGATATTTAGATAGCTGATTGTTTGAAGAATATGAACAAAGGTGCATATTTTTCCATAGATGGAG